>JAVQJX010156594.1:0-14822 GCA_036025115.1 Ambassis agassizii
CACATTTATAGAATAGCAAATTACATGGGTTACATGTAAACCAGTTACATAATATTACCTTTTTGGTTGAATCCATTTTTAATATGGAACCAAATGATGAGGTGATGCTGGCCTTGATGAGGTCCAGGCGGGAGAGAATGTCCCTACCATAGACAGACAGCAGCCAGCGGCTGGTTGGCACATCGATTGGTTCCAGAGGGTCCTGGCACACCACGGGGAAGAGGCTTGGCCGATCCACAAAATCAGCAAACTCACCCAGATAGTGTGCTAACCTGGACAGCCATTCCTCCCCATGGTAAACTTGGAGGGGGCCGCAGGAACGACTTGGGTGCAACAAAAGTTGCACCAGTGTCTGTTGAGGGCACAGTCTACTGGGCTGCAGCAGGAGACTGAGTGGCAGACTGCTGAAGTGGCATTATGGGACACATCATGTAACAGATACAACATTGCAGTAGACATGTCACACAGATTCAGAAAACAATGGGCTTTTTGAAAATCTCACCTTAGTGGTGTGGAATCCACATTTACAGACCAGGGACCCTCCAAACAGACTAGCCTGCCTGGCCTGCATGGGGCAATTCTCAATCTAAAATGATGAGAATCATAGTTTAGCCTCACAATTTTTTCCCTTTTTTCATAAACAGATATTTTGATGTTATTCTTGTAATCAAATGGTCACGTTATATGGCTCTATATAATAATGACTACAGTAAGTAGATAAATGAATAAAAAGGCTAAAATAAAACGTCTTTACACTTTACCTTTTGATAAATGTCGTGCTGGCCTGTTTCCACCAGCGGGCCAAACACCTGTGCTGGCATAGGCCCTCGACCTCTCCATCCACTCACCATCTCCCATTGCCTTATGTGACTTTGGCTTGTTGCTCATCTAAAGACATGATCATGGACAACAATAAAAAATAGAACACTGAATATCTCCATGACTGCATATATATGTTCAGTTCTGTGACAAAAATATTGTCAGATGTCAACAGTTTTTGAATCATACTGCAATCATTTGAATTCATATATGGAAATAAAATTAACTTAAAGTTTTTTGTGGAGGCTGGTGGTGTTTATTAAACAAACTAAATAACCTGGTGTTATTTATCTTATCTACACGTCAGTGTGTTATTTCGGTCATGGTTGTTATAATTCCCTGCTACTTTCGGCTCACTGCAGAGTTGCGACACGACGCGCGTAAACACGCACGGACACGTACATATACAGGCGCTTTGCCATTACCGTAAAGAAAACGACAGCTGCGCTGATTGACTCGTCAGGTTTGAAAGAATATCCTGCTGGTTTGGCTGTAGGCTCGGGTAGGTATGGGACGGCTTCTGGGTCTAGACCCGGATCGTTGTCCGCCTGTTAATGACCTGTAGTGGATGAACCGCCTCGTTTAAAAAAATTGCGATATGCAAATTTTTTTCTGGAGTGTTTGGGGAGAATCAGATCTGGGCAACTTTTCCTCTAACCGACCGACTCCAAACGGTTGTTATGGCGTCATACGTCATCACGTTACGCTTTCTGTTTTATAGACGGTCTATGTACGCGATTGGATGAAGTCCAGTAATGTGTGTGATTGGCTGATGGTTGGGGGTCGGCCTGACCTCTTGACTTCCATCTAAGTCATACTGTCTGTGGCAGGGTGCTCAGCTCAGCTAGCTGCTGGGTGAGGCTGGAAGTTCAAGCTTTCTGTGTTTCAATTACACTTCTTCTGTAGGTGAGCCTTGTTAAAAGGCCAGTGTGTGGTCTGTTTTTGTAATGGTGTTCTGTAGGTCATTCATGGCATCAAGATAAAGTGTGTTCTATTGTTTATATGTTATTACTCTATTGCCCTGCATACAAACAGTTGCAATGACTTAAACGTACAATAAGTGAACTGGGAATTTGTACCACCCCTACTGTGTGCAATGCTTGTTTATATTATTTTATTCAAATTTTTTTTATCACATTCTATTTTGTACTTCCTGCACCTTATTGCCCCCATTTTACTTTATACCTGTATATAGTATTATTTAGTGCTTACCCTGCTTTTAAAGGGATTAATAAAGTATTTTTTTATTCTATTCTATTCTATTATTACTCTATTGCCCTGCCTTAACCTAACTCCATCCTCCAAATGAGATACACATTCAAAAAATAACAAAGCTAGCAGTTGTATCTTAGGCATTTATTCAGCATGATTGTCATTAATATGGGACTTTATAAAACATAGTAATTGTTGCTGCTACCTTTATATACTGTACATACAGGCCAACATGCAACAAGGCACCAAATACTATGAAAAAAAAGAGAAAATATATATTTTTAAACACCATTTCCAGCACCACTCTTCATACATTACAGCATTCAAATTTAAATGAAAGAAAAACGTCATTTGCAAATATTATAACATTATTGATGGCGTGAATTTGAATTTGGAAATGTAGTGTTTGCATGTTTGCATACATGCATGTAGACTATATTTTACTGGAACACCCTATAGTGCAAGACGATTCACAGTCACCCTCATAGGGATTATAGTTCTGAACAGTGCTTATAGGTACTGACAATGTCAAGCATGAACTACCATTCTGACCTTAAACCTCAAATGACAAAACATTGGAAGCAAATCAAACCGTAGAGAATAAAACTGAAGGTCAAATGAAGCACTACAGGATGTCAGTGCAGATGAGTCACATTCAGGAAGAAACATGAGTCAGGTCCTTGGATGTTTTAACTTTCAGCTCATGTGGTGAGATCCTTCTGTGAAGTGTTCAAGGCAAGCTGCATGGCCCAGACACTCAGTGGCCTCATGTAGGCCAGAGAACGATAAATGCCCTTTTCACAATAGGCTTCTGGAGTCTGGAACGCCATGCCAAGCCTCTCCCACACAGTCCGGTAGCAACCCTCTGCAGTACGCATGCCTTCCTCATGCATACCCTGAGAAAAAACATGGACACAGTGACTTGGTGCAGTATTATTTAGGAAATACTGGCTTTCTTTCAAAATGTTAACAAGTAAAAGGATCCAGGATGTATGCATACACACACTTGCTAACTTACCTCATGGATCATAGTGGCAGCCAGTCCATACACCACTCCAATCCAGACCTCGTCTGACTGGACACTAGAGCGGTCAGGTACTCCTTCAGGGCGCATGCCGTTAACAGCACCCATCTGGCCTCCAGCAAAGCTCATTACATTCAAGTCAAAAACCGTTTTTAGTGCAGCCTTGATCTTTTCTTTTGGAAAGGCCTGAAGAGATAATGCAAGAGAGAAGATGATTTAGACTCTGATCCTCACAGGTCATGTGCTCTTTGAAGGCATTGTTTTAACTTACCTTGTAGTCTCCTTCTCCTAGCCCAGATGCTTTGAGGAACCAGTGGCCAGCACATTGGTCAGACATAATGCTGTTTGAAAGGTCTCTCCCACTGCTGTCATAGTTGTAGTACTTTCCTAAACGGGGAATTAAGGAAGTCACTTTTAGTCTTACAGCAGCCTACACTTATATTGCTTGGACCACCGTTACTATGCTGTACATAGAGTCAAAATACTTTGTTTTTACCATTCCACAGCAGTTTGTCAAAAGCAGCACTGCCTCTGTCCAAGATGTCTTTGTAATGTTGGTACATTTCCTCTTTGTCCAGTAGTTTAGCCATTTTACACATCATACACAAGGATGCCAACCACAGCCCACCACAGTATGCACTGTAAAATTTGCAAAACAAATCAACATTACATTAGACAACACGTTTCCCGCTCTAATAACATGCTCAACTGAGTACTCAACCAGTACTTTCTTTGAATAACACAAAAACAATAACACAAATGAAAGACTGTTTTTTTTTCTCCTATCAAGTCCATCTTACTGAATCTAATCTCCAATCTCTGATTTGTACTGAGTCCTTGGTGTCAATTAGTAGCAAAGATAAAGTTATTTTAGAAGCCAGTTTCATCTTTGCAAAGGAATCCAATCATGAGTCACACTTAGACCTCTCTCCCCTTTTCATCCAGATAAAATCACTTTACAGAAGTCACTTTCTTTAAAAAAAAAAAAAAAAATCACCTTGGTCCAGTCACAGCCCATCCATCATAGGTCTGGTCAGCATATCCAGAATTCTCTATCAAGCCATCTCCATCCATGTCAAACTTTATTTCTGACTCCATCACCGCCTAACCATAGCAAGTAAGTCAATACTCATATAAATATACTGAGTTGAGTGACTCAAATTCAACTGTTGCATTCACAAGACCATTTTATCATTAATACCTTGCAGATGGGCCACATGTCCTGGAGATACTGACTGTCTTGGGTGAGATGGAAGTCCCTGTAGACCTGCAGGACAAACTTCAGGTTGAGGTCCTTCCAGTCAGCAGTGTCATGGATGAGGTAGGCGTTCACCCTCTGCCAAGGCTCATCATCTACGGAGAGTTAGAGTTGCTTAAGAATGAACATATGGCTTTTACAGTCTAGTTTTTATGAGTAACAAAAAATAATCTATCCCTGATCTAACCCACTATGCTTCCTACCTGGGTCTCCTATGTCGTGCGGCACCACATTTTTGGCCTTGACAGGAGAGTACCGCCCACTCATCAGATGGAGCCGCTCTGTTGGATCCTGCTGAACCACACTACCAGCTGAGAAGAGACACGTGGTAAAACCTCCTGACAAGACATATTCTCAACTCACAAAGCATTTTACTCACCAATGTCATATTGCAAACTTAAGGCAAGTTTGGGCCACAGCATGATGAGTGCAAAAGACGCATAGAAGTGCACATCATATGTGTTGTACATTCTATATTCCTGACCTGGAAAACAGGTGATATGGGTTCCCAACAGCATGTTTAACACAGACTGATAGTCTTGTAGACTGAAAGCCCACATTCTTTCCTACCTTCTAAGTAAGCAAAGCGACCATACTCCTTGATGACAGCGGGCTGAGCTGGTAGACCTCCATCCTCGCTCCGTATACCACCACTGACATCAACATCCTCTGGCAGTTCTGTCCACACTGTCCCTCCATCCGCAACAAAGTACAGCTCGTTAAAAAGGGCCGACTTATACCAGGAGGGGAGAGAACTAGGGCAGACAGTGGAATACAAGTTGAGTCAAAAATCAGGTAAGTGCAAAAGTATTCATGGATTTGAAATTTGATGTCTGCAACCTGTCCTCCAGTATGGGTCTCTGCCACTCCTCAATGCTTTGCTCCCATTGTTTGTAGTGTGTTAGGGCATAATGACTGAGGGAGGGGGATGCATCTCCTTTGGTCCCAAAGAAACGAGTGTATCTTCTGCAAACATAAAAACATTTTTTTTTTGATGAATGCTATGTGTGTAACAATGAGGTCCATTCCCAGGAAGTTTCACACCAAGTCACATGTGTCCAGTAAGAACAATAGGTGGTCACCACCACAGCTCCCCTGCAGTCTCATAATCGGTAGCACATATAAGTATTAAGCCATCTAGAGCGACTATTATTTGAGTTTCACAGATCCACCTGCTGATCCTCTACCATATATAAACCCGTTTCCCCAGCCAAACAGTTGGAACTGATGAAGCTGCTGGGAGGAGCAGCTAAATGTGTTGTTGCCCTGCTTCAACCTTTTGAATGAAAATGACCTGGACGACTGAGAATCTTTGTTGGTTGGGTTAAGGAAGAGGAAACACATGTTCAGAGCAGAGTCATGTGTGACACAGGCAGTTAGGCCTGGGGGAGAACTGTGAGACAGGAAATGTGTCACCACTTTTTTTTTTGCCTAGTAAATTGCAATAAGCAAAAAGGCGGGATAATATTTTAAAAAGTTAATTCATGTGGAAAATGTTTAGAGACATTTTTGAACATAATGTTATTAACCTGATGTGTTCTTTCTCCCTTGCCCCAAAGGTGATTTTGGGCATGTCCCAGGCCAGACAGAACTCCAGGGTGTTTTGGCTCTTGGCTGGGACTGAGCAGCTCACAGCTAATGCTGCAGCTACCTTTTCCCCCTTAGGCGTTGGTGGGCTGGATCCTGTTAAAAGTAAGCAGAGAAAAAAGTTTTAAACACACTTATAAACAGAGCATATCCTTCAGATGCATAATTAGCATGAAACAAATTCCCCCAGGCTGCGTTTTAGTCTATAAATTCAGATCAAAAGGCACAAGACTCAAAACGTTTGTTTCATCACTTTTCATAGTGGAAAAGACACTGACCTGTGGGAGAGTCCAACCGTCCATCAGTGATGAGGTCACTCCACAGACCACTGCAGGTTCCCTTTGGACTGAACGCTGTCTGGTGACTGATCTCCCCGTCAGCCTGGTGAAGAATTTCCACACAAACACACTGTAAGCCTGTGACCTAAATCTCATTAACACCACATATTTCTAAATTAAGCTAACGGTACAAAAACCTCCATAACATTACAGAGTTTAATCGGACCTGTTCTCGCGCTGCAATGCACAGGGTGTAAGGGTTCACTGACGTGCAGTGATGAAGTAAAACACCAGAAACCGCCTCTCCCTCCTTCTCCACGTGAAATGGTTCATTCCAGTGTCCACCACTCTTGTCGTCCTTCTGTCCTGATCCATTGACCATAGTAAACATGATGGAGACATCTAGAGCGTAGTCATTTTTGTTCTCTATGTCCCACACAAATACTGCTACTGGGAGACTGGAGTCCTGAGAGAAAAGAGTTATCGATGGTGGAGTAGAATTTATAAAATGAATCTTGTATCACTATACATAAAAATGGGATGTACCTGATAGTCATTAGGGATGACTGGGGAGATCTGTCTGCAGGTTAGTGTGACGTTCTGTCCCGGAAGGTGATATACCGTCCAGGCCCGAGGGTAGAGGGCATGATAAAAAGCATATTCCCCACAGTAGCCCCAGTTCCAGCCTTGTAATGTGGGTGGACGCTCCACAGATAACACCTGCTGGTAAACAGTTTGTCCTCCACGACGCAAACACACTGTGAACTAGGAAAACAGAAATGAAAGAAAAACAGAAACATCAAAATATATCAGATTTTTGGATGGTCTGTCTCTGCATTATCATTCTGCATTCCCCTGAATGCACCCAAGATGTGTGTTGATATAGAATTTGCTCTTTGTTTTTGTATTCTTTGGTAGGGGAGATAATGTAGCAAAAACAATAGGAGTATTTTCATTGAAACGTGCTTTTCTACTGAGGCTTCGGTCAATAAAAACCTCTGTATGACTGTTGAAACAGGCTCTCAGCAAAGTCTAACTTATTGTTGACAGTGACCGTTCCTATGGAAGTAAATGATACTCTTGAGCTTTTATGACCAGCTTCACCCAAGTCCAGAGATTAGCGTCTGCGTGTCTGTAAATCTAAACGTGGCCCTTTGTACAGTAGGAGAAATGGTTGGACTTTGATTGGTGACACCAATGTGAATTTATGACCCATTGTGCACTTCATGTGACCTAACTATACATTATGAGGAGTAGTGAAAAGTTCATGTTTTTTTTAATTGTCTTACCCAGACAAAATGTCCAAATTAGAAACCATCTGTAGTATCAGTTTTTACAACAGGTTTCTGGAAGTGTACTGTATAATAAAAGTCAGAAGATTTCTGAGGACCTCATAAAAATAGTTGTTGCTGCTCATCAGGCTGGAAAAGGTTACACAACCAGAGATGCAAAGTAACAAAGTAGTACTACTTCACTACTGTACTATTAGTATTAGTACTATTAGTACAAAAAAAAAAAAAGATCTGTACTTTATTGGAGTATTATTTTTTTTCTCCTACTTCTACTGCACACAGACAAACTAAGGGGGTCTAGCAAACATAGAAGTACAATTGTTGTAGTGTGACTTATTTTACTAACTTACTCTTTAAAAGAACAGTTTGAGGATAATGCTTAAGCTAAATTTGAGACCAGTGCTAATGCTGAGGATAAGGCTAAAGTCAATGCTGATGCTAAGCTAAATCTGAAGCTAATGCTAAAGCTGAGGCTAATGCTCCTGCTTTACTGTCGGTGCTGTATTGCTGCTGGTACACAAATTTCCCTGAGGACCTTCCAAAGGGATTAATAAAGTATTTTCTATTCTATTCTATTCTATTCTAATGCTAAGACTGGTGCTAAGGCTAATAACAAGGCTAAAGCTAAACCTGGGGCTGATGCTAAAATAAAAGCCTCTCTCATGTTGGCTAATGTTCATGAATCCACCATCAAAAGAACTCTGAACGATCATGGGTGCCCTCCAAAAATATGTTTTTACCTGGTTAGCAGTGACAGTTTTGTAGTGGTACATCCCAGGGTTAAGCTGCCATCTGCAGAACTCCCCCTTCCAACCTCTTGTGATAGTTCCTCCTCCAATACCACCAAGTGGAGCACCTATGTATTAGAGCACAATGTCAACATAGGAAGGATCGGCAGCAGCCATGTTAGAGATCTGCACTCACCATATATTTGACGCAAGGGTTGGGCACGAAACATATCAATGAAAGGAGCCTTCTTTTCTATCTGGGTCTTCTTGTACCACCATTTCAAATACCTACAGAAGAACATTTTAAAAAAAAAAATCAGGGTGAGGAAAACAAATACAGAAAGTACACACTTTTAACTGTGATCATGTGTTAAAGATTATTGATTAGGGATGCTTCCTTGTTTTCCTCCCTGCTTATTTATTTTTCTCTTCTGAATGCAGTAACACCAGTTTCCAAGCCTTTAGGCCTCTGGAGCAAAGCTGGATCGAACACACACACACACACACAAAAGAACAAGTTGGAAGTGAACCTTCCATATAAGAGGACCTTGTACAATGAGGGGAGTGTAGTCAAAACAGCAGATTGTCTTTATCTAAGCAATATTAACAATCTATACATGTGTGCAGCGCTCCCTGTCAAATATTAAGTAGGTCATATTACAAAAGGTCTCAAAGCTTGAGGCCAGAGGCTCAGTTGTTCAGTCATTAATCTGGCTAGACTTTCGCCCAACATGCCAAAATGAGTAAAAAGCTGCTGTTTGTACTTTAACAGTGTCATTGTAACAAACAGGTTCAGACTGGTGAAAGCAGATATCATTATATTATGTCTAGTTTAATATCTGGACCATCAAAATCAAAACAATGGGGACATTTAAAAAAAAAAAAAAAACTTTCAGCTATGTAGGGCGTTGCATTTATTTTGAAGATCTTGTGCAACATGCAGCTGTGCATGACAGTGGAAACAATAACTTAACAGGAAAGAGAGATACAACAATGCCCCGGCTCCACTCAGGAGCAGATGAATAGAGTCCGTTATAACGTGTTATTTGAAGCCGTGGCAGGTTTTTGTCAGGATGTTGTTGTTCTGCAGCTCAGCTAGAATTCAAACAATAGTCCTCACTCTGATACAAGCCAAGTCTGCTAACCTGAATCTAACCTGTGTGTGAATGTTCAGGTCTTCCACTTATTTTATAGGCAATACTTCAATGCCTGCAGTCCTTCTTTATGTGAAGGCGTGGTCTTTAAATCTCCCTCTCGAGCACAATATATGTCACCGTATAATTAACAAATGTTGCTATGGTGACAAAGATTAAAAGAGACACACCTTGGCTGAAAAATAGAAGAGGGCTTTGTGGAGGGCGCAGTGTGTTTACTTTGAATCAGCTTTTTCCTGAAAACGGAAGGAAGTTTAAACTATGTTCAGAGAACTCATTGGAGAGTTTAACTTAAAAGGGCTCACAGAGGTCTGATAAAGAGAGCTGACGTTCTGCTGTGTTCCTCAGCAGGGTATAGAAAAACAAATGCAGATACTTCATGTTTGTGGGACGGAGAATATAAATCTATTATCTGCACTGGAATAGACAAAACAATAGGGAGCACGAGAAGCATCCTCATGTCAGGAGTGCACACCACACACCACACGGGTGTTATGATGAGTAATATGACACTATAGGCTATTGCCACATCATGGTAACATGCATCAGGGCAAAGTGAAGGGTACAGGTTACAAATCACACACAGAGGTGTCAAATAAAGCACAGTGTCAACAGAGGAGGACAAACATGTCAAACAACTGAATTCCAGCTTTGTATTTTTGTGCAGGGACATTCTCACCTGATCCCAAGCCCAATGTGCTCCAGGACATTTGACAATGAGACATCTTTTGCTTGAAAGGGCTTCCTCTTCTCCTTGAATTCATGTGCCAGGCAGATACGCCACCCTTCCTTGGGCACTTCATATCCCATTTCCTTGGACACATACCGGCTCATTAGGTCCGCTGTGGATTTTTCACCCCACTCTGAAGTCATTTTTAAGCAGGATTTGGTAGCAACAACTTAACTGAAGCGAATACTTGTGATTTCAAGCAAGGGAGTCACCACCTTTTGTAAACAGAATCAAGTGTCATTCCAGTGGGTCAAATGATAAGCTTTGTCAGGTTGGAAGTTCCAGTGCCATTATGTAGTTATTACTGTCCACAAGAGCATTTAGCCTGCCATCGACTTCGCCCTTAAGAATTCTTGTTTTTGTTTAGAAAAGATAAACCCCTTTGCCTGAAGTCCGGATGTGGCTGTGCTGCTGCACGCGCCAGTGGATGGATGTGTGAATGACAGCTCAGTACCAACAGGAAGTATGAGGATGCATCAAACATCTGGCTGGAACATCTACAACGAGGATAAAACGAAATGGTTAAAAGAAAAAAGGAGGCGATCACAGTATGTGGTCTACAGTAATGAGGGCCAATATCCAGCAAGCGAGCATCTCGGTCGGTTACTCGCAAACTTCCAACACAGCAAACATGTAACATTAACGTTGACATTGGTTTGCTTTAAAGCTCTGAGAAATAAAGAGCTAACGCCCTGTGAATGTTGGAGGTATTTACCAAAGCACGGCGTCATCCCGCTGCAGCTCCAAACCGACCTCTGTCGGAGGCCTGTAGCTTCAGCTAGCACGGTGCTTATTATACAAATCCGTTAGCAGCGGCTAGCCGTGTTCCCTCGTTAGTGTCTCGCAGGGACAAACGTTTCATCATTTAATGGTTTAACTAAAATAACACTAAATCACACAAATACCTATAGCTGTAACTAAATAATATACGTGTATAGTCCATGGACTGTGATAAAGTAATTGTTAAAATACGCTGTGGTTGCTAAGGACACCTGACAAACTAAATTCTGGGAAAGAAACTACGACCGTTGCTGCTGAGCCTCTACTATTCAAGTAAAAAAAGGGGGGTGGGTGGGGTTGTTGGCCTGATTTATTAATCACTATTTGTATTTCAAAGATGTTGTTAAAATGTGATACGTTTAATATTACAGTGTATGAAATAAAAATACATATGGTGGATTTCCTCGTATTCATGTGTAAAAGTAGAAGTCTTGAATTATTAACTTTTCTCCCCTCAAGTCACCATGGCAACGGTCCACCCCTTTCAGCCCTTCTCTGGGACGCCTTCAAAATGGACGGTCAAAAACTATTCCTGAACTTCTTTACTCCTCGTTTTTAATTTCAAACAATGGAAATTAAATAATGATTAGTGACTTAGACATTAGATAGAATATGGCCACGAAGAAAACATGCGCTTCTTGTGCAATCACTCATTGTTTTGAGCTGTTTTCTTTTCCCATTGTTCGCGCTTGGTCGTGCAACAGCGAATGACGAATGCCTACATATACTTTTTTTGTTTACTATAGCTTCGAAGCTAGCCGAGTAGATTAGCTATGTGTAGCTCCTGTGGCAAAACTGTCCGTTTATGTATAACTTCACTCAATAAGTAAAATTAGGATTCGTTTGTGATAATACCGCATTTCTCTCTGTGTGTGCAGCGTCACTTGCGGCCGAGGTACGTGTTATAAATTACGCTTTAAACCAGCAGCCTTTTGGTTAAAAAAAAAAAGTCCGACAAGCGGTTTGTTTACACACACTGCAACTATATCTATAGCTACTTGTAATTGTAAAGCAAACCACATTGTTGGCCGGGGTTATATTGTGGGCTAAACTAATAGTTACGTTGTTATTTTGAGGTGATGATTGAGGTGGTGGCCTCCATGGCCCGAGGCCCCGTGTTCCTGGCTGGGGAGCTCATGGAGTGTCTCATAACGTTCACCAATCCGATGTCTCATTTGTCCACCTCTGCCAGCAGGTAGGATTTTCACCTCCTCTATATTTTATAGACGTACGCATATAAAATGTCAGTCTCTTCATCGGAATGGGATAAGTCTTGTGGGTTGGGCCTTAACCTGTAGATTATATCCACAACACATAGTATTGTTAAATTAAAAGATGAATGCTTAATGTATAGTGACTTGAGGGATTTACCTTTTAAAGAGGAAGAACATTTACTTGTCTTTCGTGAATCTAGATTTTTTTTTCTGTCTAAGTAGCCTTTGCAATTTGTTGTTTTGTTTATCTGTTTATTGTTTGTTTTTAGCGCTGTCCATGGTCTGGCACCTATTTATTTGTGTGAGCTTTTAAACTTCCACCAACCCAGCAAGGCCTCGGACCAGGTGTAAACAGTGGGGCGACTGTTCTTTTGCAGTGGCAGGTCCTAAACTCTGGAATAACCTTCCACTTGATTTACAGACTATCACAGACCTGCCACTGTTTAAAGCAAAGCTAAAAACACATTTATTCAGGATGGCTTTCAATGCACCACAGTGACACTTTCTTTTATTATGTTTTTATTGTGTCTTATTGCATTCCTTTTATTGTTTTTTATTGTTGAATCCATTTTATTGTCTTAATTGTTTTAATTAGATTGATTGATTGATTATCTGGTGCTTTGTAACCCCTGAGATGTGGAATGATTAAGCCAATCAATGCACTTGAACACACTCTTGTTTTCTGACTGTTTCAGTGAGATGCTGGCCTGGGCCAGTGCCCAGATCCACTGTCAGTTTCATGCCAGTGAAAACAGAGTAGCCCTGCCGGCTCAGGGTAACAAACAGGATGTCCAGGCTGAGAGCGACACCGTGCTCATTCCAAGCAGAGGTGAGTATTCAGTAGCTGCACCAAAACTGAAACCTACTATCCACTTAGTTTTAATTCTTAATGTATAATATGTCTCCATCTCCTCCTCTCTTACACAGGAGAACGAGGCCAGTGTGTGCTGGACACACCACCAAAAATATTATTCTGTGACCTACGCCTGGACCCTGGAGAGAGTAAAACATGTGCGTGTGATTACATGTATGAAACAACAGAGAACATACTTCTGTGTGTGATTCTGTCTCAACTACTTAACTACTCTCTTTCACAGACTCATACAGTGAGGTTGTACCCAGTGACGGGCCTCCTAGTTTCCGTGGTCAGGCGGTGAAGTACGTCTACAAATTGACCATCGGCTGTCAGAGGGTTAACTCTCCCATCAAACTGCTCAGAGTCCCCTTCAGGGTCCTGGTTCTGCAAGGTAAGTACATGTTGTGAATCTACGTATGTTGATACTACTGCTTTTTTCAGTTCTCCAATTCTTCACACTTTGAAACCGCATAAGTTGTGAAATGTTTACTTCTGCTTTAAAGGCACTTTTTTATGTCCAACTTGTAGGCATGCCAGAGCCTCCATTCCCCCAGGATGAGGAGGTTTCTCCCTCCAACCCATTCCTGGAGGAAGAGGAAACAAGCCGCAGAGATGCTCGCCCTTTGGAGAGAGCACTGGACATGCTGATGGTCACCACATCAAGACGCTGCCCTCGTGAGTTGTCCTCTACATGATCTCAATGACAGCGTATTTATTTCCTCTCTTGAATGTTCTTATTTGTGCCCCTTCTGCTTTGTGTAGACATGTTCAACATCACTAACATGCGTGGAAAAGTGGCAAAGTTCTGCATCTTCAAGACTGTTTACAGACTTGGGGAGGACATCATTGGCACATTCAACTTCTCAGAGGGAGACATTCCTTGCTTGCAGGTGTGTTAAGTGTTTCTGTGCACTTCAGTGACTCAGTCAAATTTTCTGTAACGCTGTGTTTGTGTTTTCTAGTATTCAGTGAGCCTACAGAGCGAAGAGGAGATTCAGCAGCAGTATCAGCGGCGCACAGGACAGGCCATCAGCGTGACAGGACACGGACGACACATGGAGTCCTGCCTTCACACCGCTTCAAGCCACTTCTCTCTCCCCATCCCACTCAACGTCACACCAGGTTTCAGCACAGACATAGGTCAGTTACCAGAAGGCTGGAATGAGTTATGTTTTTTATTAATGTTACAATCACATTCAAAGACAAGTGATTTGAACTCCCCTTTTTTTCAGTGGCCCTGCGGTGGCGACTGCACTTTGAGTTCGTCACAGCCCGTGAGCCTATGGAGCCTCCCACTGTTTTGCAGAACCAATCAGAGGTGACAGTGTGGGCAGGGGCAGAGCATGTTGATGTGGACACCTTCAGTTGGAATCTGCCAATCAAAGTCTTGCCTACCAACCCAGCTTTAGCGTCCTATGTGTCCCAGTTTACAGGGACCAACAGCATTAATATTTGACTGTGTGTGTGTGTGTGTGTGTGTGTGTGTGTGAGGTTGGTGTATGTGAACAAATCAGGAATGAACTGTTGACAGATGTCTTTGCACAGTCCTGTCTGCAAAAGGTTATTTTTTTCCTTTCAAGAGGATAAATGTTTGCACAGAGGTGCAGGTTTCAGGAATAAAGAAGCTGATCTAATGTTTATACAGAGCCAGTGGACACTATATGTAAAGTATGCAACCTATTGTATGTTTTACCTTTTTGTCATATGCATTTAGAACATCTTCCCTTTTGGATGATTACACTTTTGTGGTTCTGCTGCATTTTCTGTATTTATTTCATTGTTTAATCTTTTATTCTCACTGATTCTTTATCATTTTATGAAATTGCTGTTTGCTATGATACCAGGTATTTTTTCAGTGTAACTGCTTTTTCTTTCAGCTTGAGCTAAAAA
>JAVQJX010156661.1:0-10572 GCA_036025115.1 Ambassis agassizii
CCCCCCCCCCCCCCCCCCCCCCCCCCCCCCCCCCCCCCCCGGGGGGGTGGTGCTGCTGAATGAAGACGTGCAGCAGGTTCCGTTCCATAAGCTTCAAACATGCACTGAACTCTGCACACATTTTTTTAACAAAACATGTGCAATGATGGTCGACTTTATCCAGTTCAACAGCACCACAGACGACCTCTTAACCTTCACTTGTGCACAGTTATCCGGTTAACATGTACAATTTGTTTAAAATAAAGACTTTCCCATCAGACTTTGCTGTAGTTTGTTTACTACAAAGTAGAAAATGATGTTTAAAACTTAATTATTTCTGCTATTTTCTCATCTGCTTAGAACTCTTAAACCTCTTCAAAGTCTTCCACCTTAATAGCAGTTCATCTTTAGCAGGTTATTCTTAATTTTAAAGGTCTCGTATTAGCATTTAGCCTAATGCATTGTGTGTTGTCCTGCAGATTTTTTGAATGCATAAACTGCAAATATTTCAAATGATTCCCAGAAACTTTCTTATTTGCTGCAAACAGAACTTAAAAATCTGAAAATGTTCATATAGATTTTTAAATATTTAGTGTTTTAGAGGCTGATATCAAGGAAATGTGTGTGTTTTCCTTTAAAAAGGTAATAGTAGGTAGGTAGGTAGTCAAATATTCATGTTTACAGTGGAGGACAGACAAAGCTGGAGGTTCTAAGGTGAGTTTAAGTTCTTATATGATGTCTAATTTCATGCAGAAACAGTCGGTCATTTCACAGCATCTCTCGTGGGCAGTCTGCAGAACACAAAGCAGGCGCCAGGTTTCCTCCACAGAGTGTGTGTGTGTGTGTGTGTGTGTGTGTTACATGAAGCAGAAGGATGCTTCAGATTTCACATCTGCAGAGTTATAGAGCTGTAAGAGTGTGTGACATTAAGAAGCTAATCTCAAACAAATCACAGGAGCTTTTTTTTTTATATATATTATTGTCTTCCCTCCTTTCTTCTTCTCCTCCTCTTCTTCCTCAGGTTTGGTTCCCATTTATGAAAGCAGACACCTCCTGGTCGGCCCACACAAAGCCTGGCTGAGGTCTCAGAGGGCTTCCGTCAGTCAAAGGCCTTTTTACCCAGACGGCAGACAGACAGACAGACACGGGAAGCGTTTCCTCTGCCGAAAAAACAGACTTTCACATGCAAATGCTGCAGGTCTGTGCAGCCGGTGACACCGAGGTCACTCTGACAGTATCGGAGGCTTCCTGTCGGGTACCAGAGGGGTCATGATGTGTTCGAGTCCAGATCAGAGACTGAGGTAGTTTTACTGCACACTTTGAAAGTTTATCACAGTCTAATAAATCCTTATAATAATGTTCATTATCATGCAGACATTCAAAGTATTTGTTCTCACCTCTGTGTGCAGAGCTGAGGATGTTTTGGCCTGCAGGGGGCAGCAGAGAAAAAGTCCAGGAGATTTTCATATCTTTATTTTTAGTAAACTAAGTCAAAAAGAAATGACATTTCATAGTGTATACTGTGTATTTAATTTATGTAAATGCCTCTAAAAAATCATAGAATAATTATGAAGTTGGATGATTGGAGCCAATGGAGGGACCATCATACAGAAAAAATACTGATTAGTTTAAATTCTGCACTGATGGTGTTAAAAACTTTTAAAAAAAGGGACACTAACACAAAATTTACGACATTTAAATTTAACGCATTAACTTCAAGTTTTTATAAAGGTGCATGTTAATCTTAAACCTAATCTGCAATGTGAAATCGGCTCAATATTGTAATGAATATCATAATATACACAAAGTCAGATTAACAAAGTGAGTTTTTTGTGTTAATATAGTAGCTACAGATTTGTCCTCCACTCCAATTGAGACTCACTTTCCAGGTTTTTCACTAAAGTTTAAATAATTTCACATATTTTAATATTTATCATAGATTTTATCATGAAATCCTCCACTGTGTCTGTTTGTTGTGTCTCTTTCTTCTTCTGCTCTGCGCGGCTCCGCCCACACGCGCGCCCACCTGTGCATAAATTATGTTAATGAGCAGGTGCAGCGGTTCTTGAGGCGCGCGGCGAGCCGCTCGGGGATGAGCCGGATGGAGCAGCGCGGGGAGCAGCGGGAGTCCAGCCGGAGGCTTTTTACCCGGTGATGCTGTCCAAGCCCGACTGACGGCGGATCCGCGAAACACGAATGGATCCCTATTTAAGACGGAGCTGGAGAAGAAAGCTGTTTCACTTTTTAACTTTGTTTTTTATCCTAATTTATCAAGGTGAGTCACGCACGCGGCTTTAGCGAAGATTTCTGAATGAAAGTTTATTTTATTTAATGAAGAGTTCAGAGGATTGATTCTGCTTTAAATGGCAGCGCTTTTTGTTTTAATCTGAGTTTTTTTTTAAATCAATTTGGGTTTTGTTTTTGTTTTTTTTTGTTTTTTTTTAAAAAGTCAGGTGTTTCTATTTGTTGATTTTTCTTATTTCAGCGCATCTTTCCTGGAGTGTTGAGAGAGTGAACGTTTCTAACAGCGACGAATTTAATAAGTGAGTTTTTATTCCTACATTTAAATGTTTAAATGTGTTCATTCTAGTATCTTATTTTTTGCTTTTTAATTCAAATAGTTTATATAGTTATAGTATATACATTTCAGTTTTATTCTAATATTTTAATGGCAAAAATGTTACTTATTTGTCAATATTTATTCCCATACTTCACAATTTCCAGCAAATATGATCAAAACTAATAATATTTATTATTTCATAATTTTCTAAAGTTATGTTTTTGCACTTGGGAGAAGTGATTAATGAGTTAATTGATCAAATGAACAAAAATCAACAAAAATTACATTAAATTATTGAGCTTTGCAGCACACAGTGGTTAGGATTATTATTATGATATTTGTCTGTTGGGGTGTTGGTGGGGTTCCTGGTTGGTGGTGTCGGTGGTGATGGTGATGGTGGGGGGGGGAAGCTGCAGCGGGGAACAAACCTCTCCTTGTTCTCTGTGTCCCAGCAGCGGGAGCAGCAGGATAAAGCAGCAGAAATGGGACACCGCTTCCCAGGGAGGGCAGGTAGGCAGCTGCATTGATCATTGATGCTGATGGAGCTGCTTCAGGCAGCAAACACACACACAGCGGAAAAATCTGCAACACTCACATCACACATCATCTAATACACACTGAATCATCTAATTCTTCTTAGAGGTGTAAAACTAAACCTTAAAATTCAAAATTTCCTGTGAGATCGGTAATAATTGTACCAAGATGGCGCTCAGAGACATAACCTGAAAACATGTTGTTCCCCACGTCGTTCCACGCTGACATTTGTTCCGCAGAAACAGACAAGTGAGGGAGTCCCAGCAGGAATATACTGTAGCTGCTCTGTTGTCTCGCTCTTCCTCTATCAATGCCGCTATCAGCCTGAATGTGTTTGCTCTTTTGTCCGGTTTCCCTTTGGCTCAGGGAGGCGTGAGAATCCGGTCCAAACTTATAGGCAGCTCGTAAACCAACAAAGCAATTAGTAGCACAGGTCGCAGGTCAGAGGTCCAAAAAGAGGAGGATGTATCTCATGTCACATCTGTGAACACACACAATCATCTGGGTGGACACGCCGCCGCTCGGTTTTCGTTAACTCTGGTACCGATCAGTGATTAATAATTCACCCCCCCCCCCCCCTCTGCTCTGTGAGGTGAAAGCCCTGGTTTGAGGGCTCAGGTATCCAAAGTGGAGAAACAACCACAAGAAAAATCTGCCAAAAAATGTTCACAAACCCGATAAACATATTAGATGAAAAGGAGAACACAGGAAGGGGGTCAAAGGCCTGGATAGGAGAGTCGCAGAGGCCTCATTAATGAAGGCCGGATGACAGCTCCTTCCTATCGCACCTCTTCTTTTCACCAGTCAGGGCAAATCTTTATTAATCCGTTACCTGAGAGCAGATTTGATTCTACATTAAATTAAGTGGATTAATTAAACAAATGCCAAATATCAGATTTAGTTGTAAGAGGTCGCTTTGTCGGATCAGATCAGGTTTTTACGACTGAATGGTTACATGATGCTGTTTCTCTCTTTGAAGGAGCTCCTGAGAGCAGCTGCTGCCTTAGAAACCAACACATCTGCCTCCAGTCAGATCAGCTGGACTGCTGCGTCCAATCAGACGGCCTCCAGCACAGAGAGGACCCTAAACGCATCACGGAGCCTCAGCTCTGACCAATCATCTGAAAACACAGCTCCATCTTATCAGACACCAGAAGGAACAATATCAACCAGCCAATCACAGACCAGCCAATCAGCAGGCAGCACAGAACAAACCAGCCAATCAGCAGGCAGCACAGAACAAACCAGCCAATCACCAGGCAAAAAAGCACACACCAGCCAATCACAAACTAGCTCATCAGCAACAGCCAGCAAATCATCAACCGGCCAGTCACCAGACAGCATTGTACACACCAGCCAAACACAAACAACCACACTGACAGCCAGCCAATCACAGGGCAGCACAGCACATACAACACAAACTACCCAATCACAAACCAGCTCAGAAGCAGCCAGCCCATCACCCACCACCTTAGCATCAACAAGCCAAATTCCAGCCAGCCCAACACAAACTAGCTCATTACCATTCAGCCAATCAGCAACCACTACAGCATCTACCAGCCAATTAATAGGTGACACAAATCCTACCAGCCAATCAGGAGCAACCACACAACAAGAAATTAACCCCCTATCAATCAGCCAATCTCAAGGCCACACAACACAAACTAGCCAACGACCAACCACCACGGAAACAACCAGCCAATCATCAGCCAGAACAACACAACCCAGCCAATCAACAACCACCACTGAAACAACAGCCACTATAACTTCCAATCAATCACTAAGAAGCACAACACATTCTAGTCATTTACCAATGAGCGCATCAAACAGCCAATCACCAACAACCGCATCATCAAACAGCCAATCAACAACAACCGCATCATCAAACAGCCAATCACCAACAACCACAGCCAGAAAATCATTAAACAGCACCACAACAGCCAATCAAACAACAACCAGTGCAGCACCAGTTAGCCAATCATCATCTAGCAAACCAAAAACCATCCAATTACCACGAAGCACAGAGCCAAGCAGCCAATCAGCAGTCAGCAAAACAGCAACCATCATCTCATCTGACTCTTCTGGTGGAAATACTACAAAATCCAACCAATCCCCACTCACTTCATCATCATCTGTCAGTAAATCAGCAGCTACTCTGACACCAACTAACCGATCAGAGTCTTCACATCACTTATCACACAGCTTCACATCTAACCACCAATCACTGCATGTTCCAACACAATCTGACCAATCCCTGCAGAGCTCAAACCAATCAGCATCACCAGGAAACACAGTGGGCGGAGCCTCTTCACCGCACGATGTTTCACAGCTGACCAGGCAGGCGAAGGAGGCGCTGAGGTTTCGCCGGATTGAAGGTGAGTCTGGAAACGAGGGTGTGCTTTTATGCTCGTTTCTTTTAATTTAAAGCCTCCCTGCTGAGAAAGTGCTTTAATAAATCATAATGTTTAAACAGAAATGTTAAAAAATGTACAAGTATTTGCATTTTTTGCACAGTTTTCCTGTCTATTTTTGGCTTTAATCTGCTCTGTTCCTTAATGATGCCATTTTTAAAAACACTTGGAAATGTGCCTTTAAACAGTCGCTCTGTTGTACTTTCAAAGTGAACAGCAGGAAAATAGCTTTTATCTGATGCAGCACCCCCCCCCCCACCCCCTCTCCTCCCCCCCCCTGTTATCGTACCTGTGCTAGTGTGGGATGTGGCTGAGTGGGCAGACAAGCTGTAAGCCCACTCAGCAGATGGTGTTACTGCAGGATGAAGAGGTCGGTGGTGCGTTCACTGACTGGAACATCTGTTGTGTAAAGGGGGGGGGGGGGGTGCTGACAGGTGGTGACTTTTCCTTTAAGATGTGACTTGATGTTATATGATTGTTTCAGAGGAGCCGTGTGTGTTTCCCTGTCTGAACGGAGGACAGTGCGTCCAGTCTGAGTCATGTGACTGCAGCTTGTATCAGGCCACTGGACACAGATGTCAGACAGGTGAGCTGACAACACACCTGATATTCTTCTCTTAAAGAGACAGCCACAATAAACCATTTTATTTGATTACAATGCTTCATTCTTTGGCAGCTTGTCAGACATTTTTCTCTCATTCTTTGACTGAGCCTCACTACTTTCATCAGCATCAGTGTTAGGATGATGCTAAGCTAAGAAGCCATTTTTGAGCTGGTTTAACACTATATACCGGTTTAACTGACTGTTTCTCTGCCCCAGTTCCAAACCCGGGCTTTGAGAGGGAGATGACGTGCAGGACGTGGGGTCAGTACAACTTTGAGACCTTTGACGGCCTTTATTATTACTTCCCCGGCCGATGCACCTACACTCTGCTGAGGGACTGCGAGGAAACCACTCAGGCCAGCATCGTTGTGCAGGTAAAGCTGTAAATAAATCCTCCTCCTCAGAAGTTTTTTTTTTCAGTCCAAACACACTCTCCTTTCTGACGTGTGCGAGCTTCAGTCTGAGCCTGAGGAAAAGATTTGCTCTGAAGATTAGTGAAAGCTATCTGGTTATTAGAGTCAATTACCATTAAATACTGCAATTACCCACTATGCCTTGAAAGTATCTGCAACAGACCAAGACTTTGTTCCCTGAAAAAGCAGCAGATACTTTATCTGTGGATGGGAAAATCAAACCGAAGAGAGATTCATGAGCAGGACATTAACAATACAGAGAGGAGAGCATGCTGCATAAAATGTGTTAAAACAGACTTTTATGGATCATTTTTTAATTGTATGAGTATTTACAAATGCTGATATGAGGGGATGTGTGGCGGCAGGATGACATTTAAATGCACACTGATGTGTTGTAATAATGGACATTTGTGTCACATAGAATTAAGATGCATAGAATCATCAATTATTGGCATAACGAGGTATATTTTGACCTGACAAAGGAGACAATTTCTGATCAAACAACAGAAGTATGTTCCTCTCACAGCCAAGAGCTAAAAAAAAACGTAATGCTCTGCAGTGTTCTGGAGTTCCCAGACTGTCCCTGAATGCAGCACAGACAGAGTGTGACTCAACATGTTGTTGAGCTGAAGTGAGCTAACAAAACAAGCGACTTTGTTCTCAGTTTCTGGACAGTTTTGTCATCAAAAAGTTATCAAACAACATAATTATGTTTGACTTTAAGACATCTCACAGACAGGAGCTTTATGTGCTTGTAAAAACTTAATGCTCTGCAGTGTTCTTGGGTTCACAGACTGTCCCTGAATGCAGCAAAGAGAGAGCGTGACTCACTACATGTTGTATCAATTGCACACCTGTCTGCAGGTCCACAATGACCCGGGCTGCAGCTCTGCTCCTTACACCTGCCGGCGGTCTGTCAGTGTCTTCCTGCCATGGGATGGCGAGGTCCGACTGCACGCCACCAACGTGACCTTCAAGGGTCAAAGGTCAGCACTGCCTAATCTGTACAGATTAGAAGATGGCGTGTTGGATTCACTGACCGCCTGTGTTCAGTTTGCAGCTGCCGCATCACATCCACGACCTGCAGCTGGAGCAGATCTCGCAGTACGTGCTGGTGACGCAGCAGCATGGCTTCACGCTGGCCTGGGAGGGGCGCAGCGGCTCCGTCTACATCAAACTCAGCCCGGAGTACGTCGGCAGGACCTGCGGCTTGTGCGGTAACTTCAACGCCGACGTCCAGGACGACCTGAAGACGAGCTATGGTGAGAACAAACTGAACTGTGCGCCACTTTTTTAACATGTCCATGAATGCACCAGCTGATACATATTTACACTCTGTCTCGTCAGGTGTGCTGACTCATGAGATCGAAATGTTTGGGAACAGCTGGGTGGAGTCGGACCCACACGAGCACAGATGTCCCATGGTGCCGCCTGGCTTCCCTTCACCCTGTGCAGCAGTCGATGCTCAGGTCCTGACGGTAAGGACTCACCAAACAAAACGAAGTGAACGGTGAATACTGACTGAAAAAAACCTGTTTGTTTGTGTTTTATGTGCAGAAAGTGGAGGAAGTTTGTACCAAGCTGTTGGATCCGCCTTTTCAGAGCTGCCACGACTTTGTCAGTCCGCTGTCGTACATGGCGAGCTGCTCCAACGACCTCTGCACGTAAGAACTCCTGAATATCGTCGACTCAGTTTTGTAGTCACCCTCGTGTGGCCGCTGGTGGAACTACAGTTTGTGGGTTTCAGCCATGTAGTTCATCTTTTGTGGGTTTTTCTTCACGGAAATCTGAACCTAGACGTTTTTTGGCCTGCAGTCTGTCCTCTGAACTGGGTGCTAAACAGAATAGGATGCTTAACGGATGTTTATTTATTCAGCAGAGGGAGGCACACACTTTAAATCCTCAATCCAAAGTCCCTCTTTTTACTTTTATTCTAATTTTCTGCTTCTAATGTCACTATTAGGTGCATTCTGATCTGATTTTGAAGCTTTTAAATGCCTCTTTGCTTCAGCATTTAACATGGTATTTTGAATTTTAACACTAACGTCACTTTCTCTGCCCTTTTCCTTCTTTGTGTGCTGCTCTCAGCCTCGTTTTTTTAATGTTTATTTGTTTTCTTTTCTCACATCTTTCTGTGGGTTTTCCATCTACAGAGCAGACTGTGTGCACTTGTTGTTAAAACGATCCCACTCAGATAACCAAAGACACTCAGCTGTGCCTCTTGGTGGTTGATGATCCTGAACATCCCCCCCCCCCACCCTCCTCTGTCGGTAACATTAGCTTGAGCAATCTGCTCCTGCGACTTAAGACAAAACTGTTCAGAATCTCATTAACTTTATCACAAACTGTGCTCGACAGTAGGTTGCTGCTTATTTATCTGGATCAGTGCAGAGTGCCCGGCTCTGAAGCCACACCTCTGCTGGCTCCGCTCAAAGAGTCCTTCTCTGTTTTTTTTTTTTTTGCTTTGCTGAAGGTCGGGTCCCAGCGGCGATGTGGTATGCCAGGTGTTCAGCGAGTACGCCCGGGCCTGCGCCCATGCTGACCACCCACTGCACGACTGGAGGCAGCACATTCCTCAGTGTGGTACGTTATTATTATACATTATTTAGATGGTTTCTTTTGGTCATCAGGGACGAAATGTCAAATTCTTGCTTTGCAATCCATTTAATTGAAGTAGCTTTAGTTGATATTTTGCACCAGATTTTTCCCAAAAACTCAATCTTAGAACAATTATCTCACTGTGGAAGTGAGCTGCAGCACCTGATGTGGATCAGAGACCAGCCAGCAGGTACAGGATGTACAAAACAAAGACAAATCAGCCAGCAGGACTCTGTTCTAAAATATCAAATTTATGTCTAAACTGGTTTTAAAACATCAAAAAAATGTGACTCAGATGTCAAATATGGTCTGAAAAATGTTTCACTAAACACTCAACTTGCATAAACTATTTAAGAATGTCTGCAGCAGGGATAAATGCTTTTTTCACCATCAGAATAATCCTGCAAAATGTTGTCGTATCGTCTCTTTGACTCATGTTAAAGTTCCTCTGTAAACGTTGTTGCGTTTGCTGTGAGCAGAGAACCGGTGTCCTCTGGGCCTGCAGCACAGGGAGTGCATCAGCTGCTGCCCGGCCTCCTGCAACCTGGAGCGGACGTGCATCGACAGCAAGCTGGCCTGTCTGGACGGATGCTACTGTCCAGAAGGTAAAAGGTTTTACTGCACTGTCTGTCTGTCTGTGTCTGTGATAGAGTTATCGATGTGTCTGTCCTCAGGTCTGATCTATGAGGACGCCGGCTGTGTGACGCCCTCTGACTGTCCCTGTGAGTACCACGGCATGTTTTATCCATCCGGACAGACTCTGCAGGAGGAATGTAACAACTGGTGAGCAACTCTCTGTCTCTCATGTTGTGTTTGCATCACATTTTCATCTTTAAAAGAAAAAAAACAAGATGTTATTATTATGCGGACTCGACGCAGTCCTTTTAATCTCCTCAGATCTGACCACCTGGCCTCGGTGTGTCCAGTTTCTGTCAGTGATCCTGCTGATTAGCTCAGCCTTTCATGTTTCCAGAGCCACCTGTGGACCTCTCTGCTTTCTGTTTCAGCACATGCGTGGGTGGAGTGTGGAACTGCACCGAATACAGCTGCCCAGGTTTGTACCTTTTCCCTCTGTGGGTGGTGGTGGTGGTTACATATTTTTACTGAGTAGAAGTCACTGATACTGCACAGGAGGATGGTTCATATGTAAGGAATGAGGAAGGAGGAACCCAAAATGCTTGGTGGGTTGGATGAAAAGACAGAAAAGAGAGCAAGAATCATAATATAAGGAGGAGGAGGTCAGAGTTTTCCTTGTTTGGGAGTAAGAGATCAGGGAGAGGAAACTACAAAACTCCATTTAGGGTGGAAGGACATGAGATGCTTCCTAGAGAGAGAACAAAGTGAAAAGTCTTTCATGAAGAGCTGCTCTGAGGCTCCGACCGTCTCCATGTCTGCAGCGTCACAGTCCACCTAAACTCCAACTACAGACAAAGAGGGGGAGTGAGAGTGGAGCTGAGGTGAAGCAGGAAGCTA
>JAVQJX010156822.1:0-16767 GCA_036025115.1 Ambassis agassizii
TCGGTACATACTTATTTGTGAGTATATAGATAATAGATGTGTCAAGCAGCAGCCATTCACATAAATGACTGAAAATACCCACAGTGCTATAGTATCAGAAACTTTTGTGTCATTTTGGAAGGCAGTGACAAAATAGGTCTAGAGAGGCCTTTGTGTTGGAGAACCTTCAGCTTTTTTAGTCCATATTAGCAGGTTCAGACAGCATCCAACAACCAGCTGGCACAATCTTGAACCTCAGTACTCACCGAACTGGGATGAGGAATGTGAGGTCAGAGCCAATGCCATTGCCAGGGCTGACTGAGTCATTTTACACTCTGTCATCACTCTTATCACAATTTTACCCTCTCTTTCACTCTATCTTGATTGGTCACTCCTCTCTGGAACTCGTGTGCACCCCAGAGGCTTTATCTGTGATTCCTTATCATCCCCAACTGTGCCTATCTCTCACCGCAGCCCCCCCCCCCCTTCCTGTCTTTCTCTCTGGACCTCTTTTACTCTTCCTTCCCATCTGTCTGTTGGTCTGTCATGTTTGTCCTTTTCTATCTCCTGTAATAGAGTTGGAATTATATGTTGAAAGTAAATAGTGTTAAAGTAAAATAGATGTAGGTTTCAGCCCAGTCTCTGGAGTGAACATTTAAGGCTCCTGACTTAATTATATTGTTCTTCTCTGGTTATATTTTGTGTCAAAATTCCAGGTTTTACTCTACTCTACTGTAAACACAAAGGATGAACTTATCAGCACTGTGCTTTGGTGAGTAAAGCTAGACTTACACATTGCTCTTGTCAGCTGGGTTTGCAGCTAATTATGATATTTTCAAAGTCGGTTACATATTCACAGCAGAGGCACTTTTATGCAGAGTCCATTTAAATTCTTAATTGCGCCTTACTGTTAAAAGTAGAGTGTCTGGGTATTTGGTGTATAGCCTTGGGAGCTGTTTGCCCTTGGTGATTCTTTCATCTTCAGATTTAATAGCACGAGTCAAACAGTGTTTGGTAAATTTGACTGGGGTACATCAAGTAGCTGGAGCTCCTTGTGCTAATATTGACCTGAAGGAGTGGGTGAAAGGGAACGTGTAGGATATGAAGATCCCTGCAAGATGGTACAGGGACCAAATGCGGACAACAGTGTTATAGGATGAGAGTGTGTTTGATATGTGTCCTTTGTCTTTCTCGCCCTGGAAGTCACTTGTATCCAAGACTTTTGCTTGACATCTAATTTTCATAATGAAGACAATGGAAGCTACTTTAAAGTCTTTCAGCACTGCTTTAAGGTTGTTATCCTGCTACAAACTCTCTGTGGATTTTTAAGCAGATGAGAAGTTTTTGTTCTAAAAGTTCCTCCTGAGATCCCAAGAAAATGTTCATCATCACAATTCATTATCATGAACTGTGCCTAATAAAACATCTCTGTTTGGTATTCAGGCTGCAATTATTTTTGTATAGCTTGTCTATGAACATCTTGATTGAAATTATTTTGGATTGAAAAATGTGTTTAAATCGGTGTCTTAATTACTGGTGCACTGCTTTGTCTCTCGTCCCTGAATGTGTGCACTTGACTTTTAATGGCACATTAATGTGTGTGTGTGTTTGTGTGTGGCTCATACTAACACCTGGCTTTCTCATTTTTTTCCACTTCAGTTCATTCTGGAACACATTTTGCTGGCACAGAATGCACTTTTGATGATTATTCTGGCACAAAACATATTTTTATACTCTTTGAAGTGAATATATTTTAGAACCAGTTTGAAGTCCTTACTCCCTAAGTTTAGTGGAGATGTGGTTATCATGGGTGACAAATCTGGAGACTTCCCTCATTTCCCTGTTTATCAGTTAATTCTGTCCAAAAATGAATTATTGTTATTTTCAGAGCTTGTCTAATGGAACAGCATTATCAAGGTCCTGTTTTTATGAGATAATGCCTAGGAAGACACTGTTCAAGGTCTGGCGTGGTCTAGCAGATGTCAGATTAACACAAGAAAAGGCACTGTAAATAAAAGCACAAGGCTGTCTTGCCGTCTTGCATATGAAACTGTGAGATATCAAAATTATCAACCTATAACAGTCTTGACTATGTTAAAATCCAATACATGGCTTTCTTGTGTGCAGTAAAAATCACCATCACCTCATCCACAAATAAAGCAAAGTGAAGTCATTATACAAAAAAAAAAAAAACAGACTTGTCCAGTCTCCGGCGAGCTCCTTTCCATTTCTCTCCAGAGCCACAGCAGTCACAGCTTACGTCTTATGTTTGCACTATGTTGTCATTCTCAGCACATTTCATAATGGATGAACATATTTCCTTCGTATACAGGAAAGCGCTGATAATGAGAGTTATCGTTCTTTAGAATTTGCACCACTGATGATAATGGACTTCATTATGTTCCTCTTCCAGTAAGCTGTCACCCTGAACAAATTTAAATTAGCCAGCCCAGAACAGATCTTACACCAAGATTATTTCCATTCAAGGCACCATTTGGAGCTGTTTTGATTCCCTTTAATACAGGATTTTTCACTCCAGCAAGCAGCAGCCCTGTTTATTTGACTGTCACAATATTATAAATTACTGGCAGCTTTCTAAGCAATGACAAGAGGGGAGAAAAGTCACCTAGAACAAGCCTCAGCAAAGGCAACGGGCTGATGTGAAGGATGCTGGCTCACTGGCTTCGAACAGAGCAAGGTTGGGTCTTGGGCAAGGGACCCTGAGGGAACCATGTGGTGGAAACCATACTGTGACTCATTCAATAAAGTTAATTAATGATATTTTATACATAATGAGGGTCGGTCTCCCATGTGGTCCTCTCAGGTTGAGTTCATGGAGAGACAGCAGTTTTGCTGCGACTGCAGGGACCGATCTGGAAACAAAACAAGGATTTGTACACGTCAGGTTGCGTTAAGGTCGTTTTGTTATAACTTTGTTGTTGAAACATTTTCTCACATATAAAAAAAACAAACAATCAAAACAACATATTTGGTCTTTTGTGCAATGGAGGTATAGGCAAATCAAGCCATTTTAACTAATGTTCATCCATCTGCAACAAGCTTCTCTGCTATTTTCTTGGCTTCTATCCTTACTGCTCACTTCGACTGCATGATAATGCAAGGGTATTTTCACAAAGAGTTGCCTTAAAACCTGACCACTACTGTTATTTAAGTGGCTGGGATCATTTTTATGATATAAGGTTAGAGAAATTGCCATACTAAATAATACTAAAATAAAGCTACTATCACAAGCACATGCAGGCTATTAAAAACATGCAGAACAGCTAGAATAGAAAGGTAATCTGAGGAAAACACAAGACCATAAAGACAATGACAGAAAGCACCAATACCAGGATATCACATTTAATTTAACAATAATAACGCATCTAGAACTGCTCCCCGTTTTGGGGTGCTTTATGAACCAAATACAAAAATAAAACATTAAGCTGGTAACCCCTTAACCCTTCCTTTATGAGTAAAAGGTATTTCCAGTATGATGTGTGCACACTAAAATCAACAGCCAAGCTTTTCTACATTTCCTGTTTATCCTTTTGCAGGCTTGGAATTCAGATCTGCTGCCAGTTTGTGATTCTGATTAGCATGTTTTCAGCTGTATTGACTGATGGAGAAACTCTCGGCTGGCTTCCCTGGAAAGGTGTAATAAACAGAACCTGGGAGGCTGCAGCATCTGCATTAACACCTTGCTGAGGCTGTCTCCTAGGGCCCGGGAGCCGAGGACAGTGCCTTCCCTTCACACCTCGTTACTCCCGTTCCCTCCCATGACCTTTCCCTGCAGGCAAACATGCACCCCATGAGACGGCAAGCCAATCAGTATCCCTCTCCCATACAACCCAACCCCACATAACCCTATACCTCTTTGTCTCATTCCTTTTTTCCTCTCCCCAAAAACACTGTTTCCGCAACTGTCATACACTTTGTTTTTCTCTGAGTGGTATCGTTGTCACAGTCCCCATCATTGTACTCCACTCTATCAGTCAGTGCTGTTTACATTCAGGTGATTTTTGCTTTGAATCACTCTAGCGGAAACTGATGTGACCTTGAAGAGAACGCCTGTGTCTTTCAAACCTGAAGAGGAAGGGAAATGCTCTTTGAAAGTCTTGTCTTTCATGCCACTAATAGACAGGAGGTTGCCTGAATGTTTTTTTTTGACCAGTCATTACAAAGATCAGGATGGGCTTGAATGCATCAAGCCTTGGAGAGTGAAAATGGAGTTCTCCAGGTGAAAGGAAAACGGGCCCTCTGGCAAGGTTGCATGGTTTGTCTTTGATGCTCTCTGGCTTGACACAAGGAGCTCACCTTGACTGGGTCATTTATTCAGACACACACTAAGTCACCTGGCACTGAGAGGCTGAGAGACAATTACATTCAGCCTTCATGGAGCAATGATGCCAGGGCACCAGAAAACATCTATATTTTAAACTTTCTGTGGCCTGTCACAGTTTGAGTGGTGATCCAGAATTAATAAACAGTGTTTCTTTGTCCTGAATAAAAAATTAATACTGCCTCCGCTCTGAACTGTAATTAATTCTGTTAATTTTCCTTCCTAGCATTGATTGAAATAAACAACTGCTTTTCCAGCCTCTGTTGTTCCAAAAAAGTGAAAAGATGATGGAGAAGCATGTTAATGGCACAGAAGAGAACAGCCTATATGCCACTGGCCTTATCTTTTAGCCCCCCTAAACAAACCATCCCAACCTGACCTAGGACGAGTGCAAGTCTCAAACCATAGATGAGTTGCAAACTGCATTGTGGCAAGTCAGAGCACAGAAAAACCCTGTTAATTGGTCCAGTCTGGCTGGCCTCTGTCAGACGAGGCCTTTCATGGCCTTTTCATGGGTTTCTCCTGGGAAAACTGAGGAGGCTGCCTGTAATGAGGCACTGTACCTGGTTGCAGAGGGGGGAATCAGGAGGGTCGCTCGTGGGCAATTAGGGAGAAATAATGAGAGCTTTCTCTTTCTCTCTGTCTCTGTTTCCACCCCCCACCACTGCACCCCTCCCAGTTTCCTGTGAGAACTGTGGCTCATCAGGTAACTTTTTTTTTGGGAAATAAGTGTGTGTGTTTGTGTGGGGTGTGGGGACTTATCCCGTGAGAAGCAGCTTAAAGCCAAAAGTAGTAGCAGTGCAAAAAGAAAAGCCAGAGCATTGTAGATGTTTAACAAATATGCACAGAAGAGCATTCACTTCATGAAATATTTGCAATAGGAATAGCACCAAACATTAGTGAAAGAAGTGAAAATACAACTTTAAATTGTAGTAGAAGTTTTTGTAATCTGTATGTATAAGGGATCTTTATAGGCATTTCTACATTTTTCCACTATAGATACAACCAGCTATATCTTTCAGAATTTGTGAGACTAGGTTGGTGGTCTGTTATTAAATGAGCGTAATCTGTGTGCAACCTGCTATCACGACTGATATGTTGTGACCACCCATGATGATACAGCAGCTTATAGCTGAGATCAGATCATACATCTAAGCCTGTATATGCATTAAACAGAACCACCATGTGTTGGATTTAATGCAGCTACCCGTGCCTCTCGCTGTTTTCTCCAGTCTGGAGACAGATTTCTGCTTCTTTGACAGAGATTGATGTGCTGTCTGTCCCTGGCTGTAATAGCACTCAGCATCCACTGCACTTAATATCCAAATGGCACCAAATCAAAATCACTGCCAGTCTGACAAAGGCAAACACCTCAGCTAAGTGTAGCACCTTATTTATATGCACTGTCGATATATATATTTTTTTTTTAAAAAAAGGAGGTTGAAAGGTGATCAATAATTTACATGCAGGTAAGTGCCTGATATGTGTGAAATTGTCCACACGCCTGTAAGAATAATGGAGAAGTATTTGAATTGCAGTACTGATGGTTATTAGGTTATTGATTCAAATCAAATTGAAATTGTGCAGGGCAGAGGGTCCCTTTGTTGTGCATTTTCAGCCAAAAGGAACATAATTACATTTAGAAAATATATTGTTGAAATAATTAGCTATGCCTGTTTAGTAATGTGGGGGGCAGGGGGGGAAGGAAAGAAGTGAACATATTGCCTTCTTGTGCACCCTGAATTACATCAAACTGTGAGATCCACAAAATCACTGTGGAGCTGATCCTCCCACTTCCCCCTGCTTTAATGACAATCACAGATTCCCTCTCTTGCTTTTGTCTTGCTCTTGGCTTCAATTTTGCTTTTTTTTTTTAACTTTAATATTTCTTTTGAATGCATTTGCCCAGGAGGAAAACTAAGCTATATAGTTGCTGTATGTTCTGCGGACAAATCGGAGACTGTAGTTGAGGAAGGAAGAAGCAATCTGGTACAGAGCATCATATTTTATATTCTGCTTTTTGTTTTTGAAGCCGTATGACAACACTGAAGGCATGACAGATTTAGGTTAGAATCCAGACCTTGTTTTGGATCTTGCTGGGTTTTTTTGTTGCCATGGTGGAAGGGCCATAACTGTTATAGCAGTAGTGGAAATCCCTCTCTGGTAAATGCTCCGTCTGTGCATACAAGTAGCAGGATGCGTGTGAGGCAGTAAAAAATGAATCTGAGGATTGTGAGATGGCCCAGGGAGTCTGTTACACTGATAGAAAATGTAAAGTGCTATAGTCATGGATGTAATGTAGAATGATCGTCTGTCTCTTCTGTTTATTTGCCAGCATAAAGGCTTTAATGGAGACAAATGCTCGTCTGAGTCCTCCTGCTTTGGCATTTCTCTGTATATGTGGTGAGAACTGAGAGGTATGTGTGAAAGGTCCTCAGGTGACTAACCTGGGTTTTATGCCTTAATGATTCCTTGTTATTCTCATAGCTATTTCCCAATTGCCACGAGTAATTCTACCCTTTGTGTCTATTAGATGCAGGGCACATGGATCAATATGTGATGCAATTTCCCCAGGGATTGAACAAAGCTTCTATAGGGTGGCTGGCCACTGTCTACCCCTGTCTTTCTCTGTTTTGCATGCGCACTTCCTCCTTCTCTTTTTACATGCTGCACTGAGCAAACCTCAGGTAGGTGTTGAAAATACAAAAGGAGATTTTGCTCAGTCATTTATCTAAGCGAAGTAAAACTCTCCCACATTTGAAAACACCGTTACTGTAGCTAAAACAGAAGCCTGTCACCCAGGTCTTTCTAAAGCAGATGAAGAATGAGTCATCAGCCAGTCCATCACCCACCAGAATAGCAAGGCTGGCACTCAGCATGCCAGTAACATCATCTGCCTTACAAGGGATGTTGCCCAGCTATTATCTTTGAACAATGAGACACGGTTTGCTAGTATTCGATTTTGCAAAGGTCAACATCATTTTGCCACTGGAGTAAAGTGTTGTTTTCATAATGAATCTGGCCTAGATTATGCGCAGACACAATACTGCCTATACATCCTCAGCGCGTTAAGGCACTGAAAGCAAAAGTACATTATAAAGCGATGCCATACCTTTGTTAATAAAGTGCAAATAGATCTAAAAGTTTCTCATTTTGTGTCATGATGTATTACTGCAGACAGTGGGGTTCATTTGGCTGCTATAAAATCCATTAATAATTAAAGGGATGCCGGCTCACAGAGGCTGTTAAAAGATGCCTTACATGTACCTGGACTTCTTCACTTGGTGATATGTCAAGGCTCCACATGTATTGCTGACTTGTGTTTCCATGACAACATTACTCCAGATCTAATTTTGAATATCACAGTATGGGCACTTGGTTTTGACTATGAAGATAATGAAAAGAAAATGTTTCCACTCATTTATATTATACTCTGAGATAATATGTTGTATAATATAAGAACATGCCCGCAGCTTTATAATTGTTCTGGTATATATACCCAAAAGCAAGCAAAAATAACTGACCCTTCCACATTTTCTAAAGACCTCAAGACTATAAAATATGTATGTTTCAGCACCCTCAACTGCTCAGACAAGTATGAAGAACTTGAAACACCAAGAAGCCCTGTGGCCTTTGTGCAGGAGGATGTATGCTGTCAAGTGAAAGCATGCAAAATAGGCCCAGAGTCCCAGTGGCATTCCAGCAATAGTGATGGCAGTCAGTGGCATGGAGCTGTCCTCTAGTCTTCCTCTTTTTTGTGAATCTTACAAACCACAGAACTACTCATCTCTGTAGAACAGCTACCGTTGTGTCAGTGCCAAAGAAGCCCCACGGTACAGAACAGACAATCAGGCCACTAGATGGGCACAGTGGGGGTGCCAATGCAGAGGGCTCTAGTAAAAACATGGAGGTTGTCTAGCAAAAAAACTACTACTCCTTTCTTGCTACAGCACAGCATGTTGTCCTCTGGCAATGCACTATCTTGGAGAATCAAAGTGAGCTTTCTTTAGGTGAGCAGCAATGACTCGACTGTCCAATTCACACCAAGTGGATAAACCAGGCCCTGTGATAAGTTTTAATTAAGAGATGTAAAGTCCAAGATTTCGTGCCTGGTCCCTAGTCAGGTCCCTAGTCAGGTCGCCAGTCCATCACAGGACTACATATAGACAAACAACCATTCATTCTCACACCACCAATCAACCTAAATACATCTTTAGAATGTTGGAGGAAGCCGGAGTACCCGGAGAAAAGCCACGCAGGCACAAGGAGAACATGCAAACTCCACACGGAAAGATCTCATCAAGAGTTTGATTTCAGTTGTGTGAAAACTAAATACAAGTTAATGCCCTCAAACTCTCTTCATAATTGCTCAGAGTGAAGAGTTAAAATGTGCATGCATGCAGTGAGAGCTGAATAATATACACCATGAACTTTTCAGTTTTCTTTTTTTTAAAGTTTGCAGTCTGGCACAATTTACCATTTAAAGTTTTCCCGGTGCTTGGTAAACTAACAGATTCATGCGATTTGTTTCATAGAACCCTGGTAATAATGGGAAATATGGCGTGCTACATTTAGATCCTCCCTTGCTGTGATAGTTTGTAGCTTTTCTCAAGGTTAATTGTTTTGTGACAACAGTTTGCAAATGCATAATTTAATGTTTACAAGGCAACAGACCAATTTTCCACCTTCTTGTCCACTCTGTCATGGGTCAGTGATTTTCTGTGGGCTTTATCTTTTGCAGTTAGCACCCTGGCCATTGAAAGATGTGCCCGGTGCAGTGGGTGATCAGAAAGTCTGAAATTGGCCTAGAGAGAGCATTGCTGTCAGAAAAAGACCACAACACTGAGGAAAAGAAATGGAAAATGCCATCCCCTGCGGAGTGAATGAATACACAAGTCTCCCTGTGAACTTCTGGTCACATCGCTTGAATCACAACATCAGCAAAAAGCACTCTTAACAGGCTACAGGTTTCTAAAGGGTATAATAAAACAGGAAGGGTTATTTATTTCAAAATGCAGAGGTTAGGGAGAGGAAGGAGCAGGAGGGGATGACTCATAAAAAATATCACTGTGAAAGCAAGTGGACACAAAAGTTAACATTTGCACTTGTCCCATTGTTAAATTTGCCCACATGGGGATATTTCTGTCACCTATTCCATGTTGATTTGAATGGATGCTGTAGGAGTCTATTTCCTCCTCTTTAATCAACACACAATGTTATCTTAGAGCAGTCCTGGCCTTGTATTTGTTCCCTGCGACTGTTTCATGACTGTGCGGTGTCTACCGAATGCGCCATGTCAGAGATGAAAGAGCAAATGTTGTAAAACTGTAGAAAAGACGATACAAAGTGGGAGGATGGAAAAAAAAAAGTGTCAGATTCAGGATCTGAAGAGAAGCCCCTAGTATGTGTGGGCTGTGTTAAATAATTTACTCCTCCCTCATCAGACCTTATTTAATTAGCCCTTGTTCCTCTGATTTAATCAGACCTTCCTGGCCGGGGTGTTGGGCTATGAAATGTGAGGGGCAAAGAATCATCATATGCTCGCCTGCTGTGTGATCACAGCGGGGCCTCAGGTAGAGGACACGGGGACACATCCTGTTGGCTGGCTACAGTTATTGCAAACAACACTTAACAGGGCACGGTAGCAGACCCCAGTGACTCCTATAGTGCTGCTAACAGGCTGCTGTCTAACACTTTTCAGTGCATCACTTAGACAGAGTCTAATTACCCTAAGATGTTACACAATCATCTTTATATGTGATCGTGTCAGGGTGTTTCTTGGCAAGGCTGTTGCTGACACCTGGAACCATCTCTCCACCCCATCTCTTAGGATTAGTGGCAGCATCTTTAAAACTGTGAGCTGCCAGAGGATCCAATTTCAGGCCATTCCCTCCCCCCCTAAAAAATTGTCTGAAGTGGAAAATCACACCTGATGGCCCACTAACATGGCTTTCAAGCCACAAGATGGTGGTATGGAAGTCTTTGTACAAATCAATTTTCCGAAAGGAAAAAAAAAAGGTTTTGATAAAAAAAAGAAAGGTTGGACAAAAGTTCAGATGGCCATCTGTGTCCTTTGGTAAAAGACCATGTTCCCTTTTCCCCCCTTCAACATAGCGTGGCATTTTTTTTTTCTCACACTGTAGGATGCGCATGAATCTGCCAGTGGAGGACATTGAATTCACTTTAAGCCGCACTACTGCGATGTGCAGCCAGTGCTGAGGTACACACTTTGATTTGTGACATGCAGAGAAGGGGGAAAGAGAAGACGATGAGGAAGAGGAAGCAAAGGGAACAGAAGTGTAGTGTCCCGCTGAGGTAATTTGCCTTGGGTCTTATAGAGCTTACTTGCACTGCTGGCAGAGTCATATGCAGGCTGATACAGGGAAAGGAGAGGATGTGGGAACAGCACGAGAAGCCAGCAGAATCACAAGTGTTGTGGCTTTACCTTGTAGCTTCAGAGGAAATAAGAAAGAGAGAGACTGAAGGAAGACTGGGAGTGGAGTAGGCTTTAACTAATACTCAAACAAAGGTAACTGAGCATATGTGCACAGACACATGCGCACACACACACACTCCAGGCGTCATCCAATGCATTTGGGAAAGCCCAGGCCAATTTTCATGGGAGTGTAGCAGTTTTGAGCACACATAAGCACCTGTGACACCTTTGGCAGTGCCAAGAGCCCACACATCAGCCAGCGTTGACAGCATGGCTGGCACATGCCTGAGGGGCTGGGAAACTTCCCTTCTATAATTGCATCCCATGTCAACCTGTGACAAGTCAGGCTCAACCTGCACGGGAGCTCACACTAATCACCGGCCAGGCCTCCTCCATCTCCTTTACCCTCTTGTTCCCCACCTATCCCCACTTTCACCCCGAACAATTTAGCTGTTTGCTTGCCATCTTTCTTGCATCAGTTTGGGTAGCACCCCTGAGCAAGACATTACATCTTCATCTCAGCAAATGATACTATCAGCATTGACTTATCAGTCAAAGCAGCCCTGTCTCATTAGTCTTCTTCTTTAAATGTGACTGCTGCATGTTGTCATTTCTCTGTTATTCTTGCTGGCACTCTATAGCTCATACATCTTACTCATTTTATGTTAATTACATAAAAGTTGTTAAAATTAGGCTGGGATGAAAGTGATAACATTCTCTCTGCTCGTTACAGGATTACTATCTGGGGATTCATTCTTCATTCTTCTTCACACCTCCCATGAATAGCCTCAACAGTACAGTAAGTAATTGTTATTTGTCACAAGTTAATGTGCGTGGCAAGTTTGTAAAAGTCTTTATAAAAGTCCTCTTGATCTGATATCTTCGATAAGATATCAGTGTATGTGTGTGTGTGTATGTGTCTGACCACATCTTTGATCTTTGGTGAGTGATGTGTGTGTGAAAGAGAGCGACATGGTGCTAGTGCCTCCTGCCTCCTACAGATTGAGGTGAGAGCAGGCAGGTGGGGCTCGGTCGTGTCTGTGTGCCACAGTAACTGGATGTGATGGGTGGCCTCTGGGGATCGCTGCCTTAGAAGTGCTAAACGAGCGAAGCAGAGCAATCACACTGTTCCTGTGTGCGTATGCCCCTGTGTGTGTGTGGCAAGCCAACACACTCCTATGGATGATAGTCAGTTTGCTTCCTGTTGCCACTGGCTCTGTGTAGGTGTGCGTGTCTGCTATAAAGGACACTGCATTTATCCCCAGACTAAATATAAGTGCCGCAAGATAGATAATAAGATAAAAAGTCCTTAACGTATTAAACGTTGCCAGGTAACAAGCCTTTTAAAAATACAAAAACATGGCAGCTATTACAGGTCAGAGAAGTGATGCAAAGTGCCACAGACTGTCTACATGTTGTTGAGTTATTAGGCCTACATTAACCAAATGAATTTGGCTTAATTCAATTAAGGAATAAAAATATTTCCTCCCATGAGAGGCGCCACTGTTTTGCTGTGACTCTCTGTATTTCTCCATGCATGCTCCCACATATATTAAACATGCAACCTGCAAAATGAGCTCTCATGCATATGAGAATAAAACAAACGAGCGCGTGTCACAGGTTGTGTTCTTGCCGCGGGCCAAACAGTGCCCCGGTGGTGACACTGTAGAGGCCTCTGGTAGCACCAGGGTCCCATGCCTCCAATCGTGCCCTTGTGCATCACCTGATTGGAGGTGAATGCCAAGGAGTCCCTGAACCATTCAGTCAAGCAGCCCCCTCCTCACACTGACCCCGAGGGAGCACCAGCCAATGAATTACAGATCAGATCATTGTTACAGGATCATAACAGTGATCTAATTGCCAATTTCTCTTTTTAATTGAATTTGGTGGAGTGAGGAGGACGGAGATAGGATTCATGGGACTTTGTGTGGAGCCTATTGGAGTGGGTCCTCTGTTGACCGGGCACAGCAGTTAATGAGGGAAAAAATACTGGCACTTGACTTTCGGCTGCAAACTGGGCATGTGCTGCAGGAACGTCAAGCTTAATATCCCTGACAGTGCTTCATGTTGCTCAGACTGAATCTTGTTTTAGGATGTTGCGCATCCAAATTAGTAAAAAGACACTGATGAATCACTGTGAAACTGTTTTAGTAATTCTTAGATTTCTACTGGACATTTGCCTTTTTTTAAAAGTTTTTATTTCTATGTCATCCTTGCACCTTTAAGATGCTGCTGCTCTAAGACCTGGAGGATAAGCTAATAGCTTATCCCCCCCCCCCCCACACCTCCAAAACATTCCATTCTGTCCAGCCATAAATGAGCAGCACAGTGTTGTCTGATTATAGGTTGGTTAAATTAGATGAGATAAGTTAGCCCACATCTCCTCCACAGCTCTTGCTTGAGAGCTGACAAGCCCAATACATCTGCCGCAGCTATGGTAATTGAGATAGGGAGGGAAGGAGGGTTGAGTCGGGGGGTTGGATGTAGGGGAGTGATTTGTGTGTGTGTGTGCAGAGAATGGGAGGGGTGAGCCTCCCTCTGTCTCTTGTTCCTCAGTACCTGTCATTGATGAGGAGCCAAGGAGAAGCTTCAGCTTGAAGCTGTCATCGGCCCTCTGAATCTGTCTGCCTTACTCTATCAACCCTCCCTCCGCCTTCCTCAGCCTCTCTCTCTCTCTCTCTCTCTCTCTCTGTGATGTGGATGCAGAATGTGAGTCGTGAGCCAGCCAGTGAGCGTGTGTTTTGTGTGCTGTAGGAATCCGCGCAACCGGCTCTAAGACGCCGGCAGACTGACTGGGGTGCAGGCAGCCCGCCGCCCTGACACCGCTGAGACCGACGCTCCCTCTCCCGGACTGACAGGCCAATCGCAAGCCACCATTCGCCCTCCCTCCATCAGCTCTCTCTCTCACACTCCCTCCTCCTCTTCTTCTTCCCCTCTCTCTCTCTCTCTTTCTGTTTTTTCATTCCTTTGCGCTCAATCCGTGCATCCCCACCTCCTCCTCCTCCTCCTCCCCCCCTCCTCATCCTCATACCTTTTGGTCAGAAGAGGAAGAGGAAGCCCAGCCCAGGGAGAGACACTGAGAGGATGAAACTCTGACACGCCGACAGACCACAGGGAAACAAGAGCACAACTGTGAGTACAGCAGTCCTTTCACCTCTCACTCAGGCTTAACACTGTCACACGCACTTTGTCTCTCAGACACAAACGCACACATACACACGTGTCCAGCACATTTACTTCAGACACACACAGTGACTTCACTCCACACACTGATCCAAAACCATACTCACCATCTTCCCACTGCTCAAGTGTCTTTGTCTCTTTCAGCCAGGTAAAGTAACAACCAAAGAAGTACAGAATGGTGTTTTTGTCTGACACGTGCTGTGTGTGTATTCTTTTTATGTCTGTTGTCTTTTGATTAGCCTATCATGCCACAGCACACAGAGTGCAAACAACAATCCAGCAAAAGTATTATTCATACTTTGCAACACATCAGTGACATTTTTTGTCTTACTTTATTGGAATCACTTTTTATGCTTTTTGCCAACACTGCATTTCTGTGTTTCTTTGTTTAGCTAAGATGAAAAAGCATCCCAATAATACGCAAGGTCAACTGAATAATGTTTCACACACTCCATGTGATGTTGTCAGCTTCTTTTGTTGTGCAGCTCTGCTGTTTTTATTGCCAATAAAGGCATGTGGGATCTCCACATGAGGGAAGCATCCCTGTTCTTATGTACCATCTTAAACGTATAAGCCACTATAAGCCAATAGATGCCCGAAGGGTAGAAAAAAAAGGGGCGTACTTTTTTCTCAACGGCACAAGAATCCCGAGCAATCCCCACAGCTTATTGTTTAGCGCTCAGTCAGGGGGAGGTATGCATGCCGGGCTGATCTGCACTGTTTGCGCCACACTGTTTTTTGATTATGTTCCTGATTCATCTCTGGCCGAGGCGATTTCCTATTTCCTTCTCCCATTTCGAGAGCGGGGAGTATAATATGATAGCAGCTCACATGCGGGGAAGTGCAGACAGTGGATCTGTACAGAGGACACAGATTGCATTTCCCCTGGAGAATGCTCTTGCTGTATTAAAGGCACTAGAGGGCTGCTCGGCACTTGTCATCAGCTCCGCTAGTAATGCTGGTGAGGGGAGAAAGCAGACGTGGTGTTTACAGCTACTCTTTCATTTATAGAGCTCCCATTGGTCCTAATGCCACAGCTGCATCACACTGGCCCATTGCAATCCAGGTTATATTACACTTGTGAAGCCCAGGATATTGTGCTTTGCCTCACTTACTTTGACAATCTGATGAGCAAATACGGTAAATGAAAAGATGTATATGTTAAACATTCTGCATCATATTAGATTTGCTGTCAGAATATAAACTCTGCAGTGAGAAGTGTAGTATTTGCATTTTTATGATGTGGTTTAACACGAATCACATGCACCACAGCACACATTTATGCACAAAATTGAATTTGTAATATTTCTCCTTTCAGTTGTTTGCATACTTATTACTTAAGTTAATTTTCCCAAGAGTTTTCTGGCATGTTTACCTGCCATACATGTTATTTTATGTTTGAGGGATTGATTTTGTATGTCTGAAATATGCACTGATACATCATCGTTGGCTCCCGAGACCCAACAATCCTCTGGTTGCAGATGTGTCAGCAAAAGTGAATGAAAAGCCAGAGACTGACATCTTCCTCTGTCTGGCCTTGGTAAATTCACTGAACCCTTGTGGTTTAACACATAATGTTGAATCAAGGTGAACAAGACAGTTTTGCATTAATTCCTGGTCTGTATTTACCCTCTTTTTTCACTCTGTGCATGTCTTTGTGGTTAGAATTTAAAGGTGTCCTATGTAAGAAACTGCAGCATCACTGATCACCTACACCCACCATCAAAGCTGGGCCATTTTTAAAAGACAGAAGATTAGAAAAAGCTACATCACAAAAAGTAATTTAAACTCTCTCAATTAGTGCAACTTTCATTTGGATATGCCTCTGGCCTTCATATGAAATTCATGCAATTTAAATGCAGAAATACTGCTTGCTTCTGACTTGGGCACTGACCAATTTAAATATATCCGTTCTTTGTATGTTCCATTGTGGAGAAACCGACTGAAGGGAACTTAAAAGCCTTTTATGCAGGAAACATATTTAATTGCATCTATCTTTCAGTGCAAAGCATTTTACCCCAGAAGTGCTGTTAATGTAAGTCTGTGATTTCCACAGTTATTAAACTAGATAAGTTACTGTCATGCCATATTTATTACTATCTGCTTGTGTATCTGCACTTATCGATTAGATAGTTGGTAACCAGTCCCGATCATCAATACAGATCCTTATAAAGTGAGGGCCAGATAGTCTTTCCACTCTCCCCGAAGGCTCAATTACACAGCATGCACAAGGAAATGTGGGGGGAAGGAGATCAGCTCCTGACAAGGTCAAATTATATATGTCAGCTTCAAATCATTTTGTTGAAGTATTCAGCTATGTCTGAGAGTATGGAGAAAAACACATTTGGAGAGTCAATAAATGTTGCATGTTGGAGCTCCTTAAATATTTTAATGGAATACTTTGCTGATTAAATTATGTCTTGTAGGAAGGGAGGCTTCCAGCTTCTCCTCAGTGCATCTCCACCTGACTTCAGGATATTGGATCTTGAATAATGAGGGATGATATTTGCTAATTTGGCAGCTTTTCTAATTACAATTGCAAAGCCGTCATATGTTTTCCAGTCAAATACAGGCTACTTATGATGGAGGAAGTTGATGCAGTAATTGGGGTTTTGTGGGCCTGTTTACTTTTGCTAGCATTCTTACACAATAGAATACAGATTCAATTCAATTCAGTGCTGAAGGACACGTGTAGCAAATAATGAAGACACTTTTTTCTTCTGATGGAAAGCCAAAAAGCCAAATTGATTTGATGAGTGAGCCTGGAAAGGATAGCCTTGTCTCTGAAACATTTGCAAAAAGGATGGTAATTGCCAACCAAAGTGTT
>JAVQJX010156824.1:0-15546 GCA_036025115.1 Ambassis agassizii
AAATCAGCATTTAGAAACTACATTTTGTATTTCCTTGGGTTGTCTCTGTGTGATATTAAAATTGGTTTGATGATCTGAAACCCACACACACACACACAAAGTGTGATAAATATGCAAAAAACACAGAAATCAGGAAGGGGGCAAATACTTTTTCACGGCACTGTATAGCCATTTCCCCCTTATTAAGATGATTTAAATTGACAGTAGCTTCAAAACCTGTGGCTCCCTGTCTCTCCCTGACTAAATGGTCAAGTAATGAGAGGATCCAATTAATAACAAGAAGAAGAAAAGAACAGAAAAGCGTCATCACGAGCAACAGCTTGTTCCCTGTGGGATGAGCAGAAGGAAGACAGTCCAAAACATGTTTGTAGACAAAAGCTTGCACACAGCAAAAGTCTGTGTCTTGGCATCTTCTCTGAATATCTGCTTGTTAAAGACTAGCAGTAGGTGGGTGCATCTTGTGAATATGGTCACAGAGCAGAAGCCTGTAGCTGCCAATTCATCATCATCAGTTCTGCACAAGAGATCCAAAAACTACTGTAAGTTTCTTTAACTACATGGTGGCAATCCAACAAACTGTAAAAACACATTGAACATTCTCCTGATGCATGCACAACGACACCACGGATGCAATTTGTTGTTATTATACAACTTTCTAATCTGCTTAGAAGACACGTGTTCGGTCAGTTGTGTGGACAGTCTGCACAGCCATGACTATACTGGAGGGGACATGGATGTCAAAGCCTTGTGTATGCCCTCTGATGATGAAATTTACATCACTGTGACAATAGTGGCCCCAGGAGGTCAGAGAGGTCACTGTTCACTGCAACATCAGACAGAAACGGTAGCGACAACTAAAAAGGCACAAAAACAATGTTCTTCGTCTCATCTGAACACTGTAATAATTCCATGAGCCCTCACCCGTCTGGTTAACCTTTCTAAAAGATTGGTGCAGACTACTGCCACCTGCTGGTATGGCAGAGTTGTTTGTTCTCATGCTCACAACGTACAGTACATGACATATTGAGCCATTGGCTGTTGACACAGGGAACATGAGGTGGCACCACACTCGGGGCCTTCTCAATGCACAAACTAGCCATTTCATTTTTTAATTTTTAATTCTCCAGATGGAAAAAAATCACTCTCTCCAGATGCTACGTACTTCACCGTATTTAATACAGGCTGCCGTCTGCTGTTATTGGCTTGGTAGAGCTGTGAGGAGCCATTAAGCTGAGGTGAATAGTCTAAACTATTATCAACAGAAATATATATATATATTTTGTTCATACCACAGACTTTTGTAGATTTTTGATGACTAGTCCAGATAGCTGCATGTGTGCTGATCACTACAAGACCCCCTGCCTACTCTGGCAGGCAACAGTTTGCCTGCACCCTTTCATGTAACTCCCTGTATGGCTGTTTGATAGCCGTATAAAGACTCCAAACAATTATTTCACATATGTTTCTGTTGATATAATAAAGGTTTCCCAGGTTCTGTTCCATGTAATCTAAAATAAATACCATCATTACCATCAGTGCCATATACTGTCAGGATGCATTTATCCAAACCACAGTGATTTTTTTTTTTCCAGTAAATATATTTCTGGCACTTAAAGTCCAGTTTTTGTCCAAACAAAGTAGATTAGAGTAGGTAATAGTTATTCATTATCCATGTCATTTCTGCCCCCAATCCCTTCCCACAATCCTCATCTTACAGTTTAAAAATGTGGGGTTGAGAAGAAAGGTAACTGATTGATGTACACCGCAGTCATCAGCTGCCTTCGCTAACACCATAATTGAAATGGTAATTTTATGATACAGGATGATGACCTGTGTTCAGCCAGAAATCCCAGGTCTTATTTAATAATGAACAGCAGAAGCATCGTCCTGTCGAAATTCACTGGCAGACTCTCAATGCAGTCGCAAGAGAGAGCAGTGTGGTATGTATATATATATACACATATATATGTAGAGAGAGAGATGATATCCATGTACGGCTTCAACAGCTCTTCACTACTTTGCCTTCATGAGGACAATGTGTCTAGGCGAATGTGGGTGTACATGTGTTGCAGTGAGAATAAACTAAATGAGTTTGGCCAGAACCTGTTTTTTTTTTTTTTTAATTCATTTATTTTCCCAGAGCAACTCCTCTGGTCTTTGTTTCCCTCTCTTTCTGTATACCATGTGGCCTGATAGTCAAATGTGCTGCTATTTGTACTGTATACCAGACAGGTAGCTTTGTGTTTTTCTCATTCAAATCATTATCTTAATTGCTTTGCATGGCTTTTGATGGCTTGAGGGTGGCCAACTAGTGAACTTGAAAAAGCAATTCACAGTGACCGGCTCTTTTCTTGGCGTTTCTCCCTCTGTCTGGTCTTTTGTCAGACAATAATACAATCAACCCCCACATCCCAAGCTTCCAACACACATGCACGCACTCCTACATCTTTAGCAATTACTCATACTAATTAACAATATGGCCATTGGAATAATTACAACTAGAAAAGCAGGGAGACATACTGGGTCTGATTATTTTCTGGTAATTGGGACTGGCTAACTATAGGTTAGCCTTCTTCAGTGTTTGATCATCAGCTAAATCCTTTTTCACACATGCAGTGCACCCCTTGAAACTGGACATTAATGCAGTCTGGGTAATGTCTGCCTGAGCCAACATGTGAACAGAGCCTGATTATCTAAATATTAGCCCTAGTTTATAAGTAAAAATGGCAGCAGACTTTTTTTCTTCTCAGAACTGTAATATTCAGCAAAAAAAAAAAAAAACTCATCTTTTCAAGATTAAAGTTGTAACTTTACGAGGCTAGGATTAAAGCATAATTTGACTAGCTCAACTAAATACAACGCACATAAAACCTGGCAAATGACACCTGAGGTCCATTAACACCTTGCAAAATTAGGCAACAGGGTTTTCTTGCCTAAAAAAGTTTTTATCAAAGTTTTTTTGTCCCCACACACAAATTTATGATGTTATAATATCTATTTTTTTCCCTGGAATTTATTACTTTAATTTCAATATTAATTAATTCTTGCAATAATACCCATTATTAATGCAAAACATCAGTCAGAAATGACCTATTTTAATTGTTCTTTCATTTCTTTCTTGTATTTTTTCCTTCTCTATTAGATGATTTAAGACTACACATAAAAGTATCAAAGTTTCGTACAACTTCAAGAGTATAGTAGCTAATGCAAATGGCGCTTCATTAGCACAGCACTACGGTTGGTCTTAAGATACATTCAGAAGGGCAGGAATCCTGAACACTATACAACTCTACTACTGCCAATATTTTGAAAAGTAAACAACGCATACATTCAAGTGTAGTGAATCAATGTATGGTGACTTTATTTGTGAAGCTAAGGAAAGACACTCGTCCTCCTCTGAGCCCTCTGTTGCATGTGTGTCCGTTTAAACTCTCAGCGGGCTTCATTCAGTTCAGAGGCAATGTAATGTAAATAAGCCAGGATGAGGCTATACAGCAAAGAGCGGCCAAAGCCAGGCCAGGAAGTCAGACAGGCAGCGACTGGAACAGGAGGCCAGACAAAAGAATACGGAGGCCCACACACAAAGACAAATCAAAGATGAAAGGGAGAGCTGACATTATCTGCACGGTAATTGGTTGTTTTTGTCACCATCAAATGGAGACTGTTACAGAATGGACACCTCACCTTTAAGCGACAGACCTCTAAAAAGAGATTGCTTTTTTAATGCCTTTATTAATTAACATTACATTCATAGATAAGTTAATGCAGGCATATATTGTTGGAAGAGGTTGTTTTTTTTACCCCTTTAAAATACAGAAAGAACTTCTGTGAATTTTTAATACAGGGCTGCATTTGTGCTTTGCGCTGTTAGACATTATTTGACACGTCATCTGGTGGTTAATGTTTATTTTGAGGTAATTGCTTCTGAAGGCTGGGTGGTAGGGATTTCATTAGTTCCCTTACCCCTGTCTCACAGCAAACATTTTACCTGGACTCATTAAGCATCAGACATGACACATCAGAGAGACTGTTCTGCCAGCATTCAAGCTGTTACTACGCCAAGGTCTGCCCTCTCTGAATAACCTGCCAAAGCAGAGAGCTCCTTTTTTTTGTTTTTTCTTTTTTTTTCTTATGCCTGAAATGCTTTCGGTGGCACACATTTGTCTTTAAAGTGAGTATTTAGTCCAAGCGAAGGCACATGGTTTGTTGTGGAGGATAAAAATGTATGTTTTTTTCTTAACACCATAACCGCTTAGCTATTAGGAATTTTCTTTGGGGCCCCTTTAATAAAGATCTAAAAGGTTGAAACTGCCTAAAACTAATTTCCCCTCTCTGTTTTCGCCTGCAGGGATCTTCCACCTTAAAATGGGTTTCAGATTGTGGTGTTGATTTGAGTGGTCTTCAATCAGTCAGTATTTATGACCATAAGTGTGCGAAAACACACAAATAGCTCTGGGGCTACTCCATTTCTCATGAATTATAAATTTGAGCACTTATGATGTTTTATATTGGCTTGGACAAGTATGTTTTTTTTAAAAAAAAATCAAATTTACTTCAGTGTCAGATATTTTCTTTCGCAAAATGAACAACTCGGATTATTTGGCTGTGATATTTAGAAGATAACACGCGCTGTCTTTTTGTGCTTCTTTCTTATGATATTTTAACAAAGATGTGGACTGACAATAATAGAGAGAGTGATATACTGGAACTGCAGTATGATGGAGACTCTCCTGCAGGTATTCCTCCCTTTTAAAAGGATGTCCTACAGACTATTGGAGTCTGCAAAGATTTTGAATGATTTAAAAGGGCCTGAAAGGTAGAAAAGGTGGAAAAAGAGAGAGTTGCATGCCTGAGAATCAAGTCAAGACAGAAAAAGACAAGGTTATATTGCATATATCATCATATACCATCATCTCAGCCAAACTTTAACACATTTGAGACTCCCAGTGCCCTCTGGCGGTCCTCAAAGCAAGCAATAAGCAACCATCTCCTCATTCCTTCCTCAGCTAGTCTCTCCATTAATGGCTTAGTGCCGCTCCAGCTCCCATTGTTATTCCTGCCTGGCTGCATACTGTGCAAATGATGTTGCATGTTTGTCAGACCAGAAATATTGTACATGGTTGTTTTGTGTGAATGAACACTAATACAGTGCCTTCACTCACCCCATCCTGTGGAGTTTTATAACTTTTTCTCTCTGTTGTCCATTTAAGACAAATATGATCTTAAGTGTGAATATATGCTGAAAATAATGAGTTGATAAGCAAACCACATACACGCTGCAGTCTGTGTTATGCTACTTTATGCACACCGATGCTGCTTGATTACACAACTATCACCCATACACATTATGCCGAGTCAGCTTAGCTTAACACATCAGACGTGTCACAGAGCGTGCATAATTAGGACACCATGGCATCTTAATTCAAATGGCCGCTTGCCCTAATGATCCGTCACATTTCCTGGAAGTCAGACAGCAGCAGTGCATAAACATTATTGCTTGCTGACATAGCTTTTCATTAAAAAGACTTTTTCCCTCCTCTCTTAACCTATCATGAAATCTACCAAGGTGTTCCTTTAAGTAAATATTAAAAGACAAATATACTGTCAACAGCAGTGACAGCACAGTGCAATCTATTCACTGGTGCTCAATAGGGTGAGTCAGATACTGCCAACAAAAAATTATCTAAAGTACTTCTATTCTATTCTATCTTTTATCTTAGTAGGTCGTTATAAACACAGAGAAGTATGGTCACCTGTGGTCATTGGTTTTGAAAGGGGTCATATGTTGAAGAAATGGGGAAAGGTTTCAACATTTGCTGTTGCATGTTGATTGATACGCACACATCTTTTTTTTTTTTTTTAAAGAACATAAACAAAGCTGTGGCACTTCTGTTTGTATAGAAAATACGGTATATGAGCGCCCTCTGCCGACAATTTCAGGAACAAGACAGACAGACTTCAAGGTTTATGGATGTAAAGTGTAGTGACGTGTCTTCCATTGAGAACAACGACATGAACGTCATTCTTTCCATTAAAATGCTAATGAGACACGAGAGCTAACAACAAGAATTCCTATTTGGGAGAGAAAATAGTGCACAATTCCCATGGCTTCTCATCTTTGGCCTCTCAGGCAATGCCTAAGAGGCCAAATAAATAAACTTATTCAGATTACTTGTCCCAGAAGGCATTTAAGTACAGCACAAGCATGTTCTAAAAATAACCAGTGAACATTTTAAACTCACCGAGCTGCTAAGTACCCCGCTGTGGGACCTCCAGAGGATTTTATCCATCCAGTCATTTTCGTGTGGCTTCTGTTCCATCTGATCTGATCATCATGAACCAATGGAGGTCAGTGAAGACTTCCTTCTAAATATTAACTGCATGTTTTCCCACATTGGAAGTGTTACATCCAACGCTCCAGCATAGGCTATTTGTTTTGATTTTTCACGCCCATTCTCTTGTCTTCTTCTGCGTATAAACTTTCCAATCCGATTCTAATGTTTTTACATCCACCAAAATTGCTTAACATTAAACCACTTGCCATTATTTATGGATCATTCCGGTTTGTTTATAAACTAGCCAAACTTCCAAACAAAAATTCAACCAATGGCGCCTTCAACGTCGTGCGTCACCCGTCATCTCGCTGTAATGTGCGAGATTTAATGATTTTTATTCTCTTCCATAAAATATTGTTATATAAACAAAGTATGTATGTTTTATATGAGTATCCAAAAAAATCTAAACGCACTGGTGTTTTAATAACAAATGTTTTATGAAATCCTGATGCAGTTGCATTCCGGTACAGTAGGTGGCAGAACACACCGCAGCTGACTGTTGGGCTACGAGTCAGCTGCAAAGAGAGGAAGACGTAACAATAATATTTACAAAAGTGATGTGTGTGCTGTGAGGTGAGTGTACCTATACGTTTGTGGCACTTTTTGAACACAACAGTACAAAGGTTTAACCGGGCATTGTGACTTGACTTGTATATAGATAAAGACATTATTTGACGTGTGACAAAATTGCCGTAATGTGCTAGTTAGCTAGCCTAGCCTCACATGACGTAGTACTTTTAGAATGATGTAAGGTGCTAACTGGCTATGAGGTTAGCTTTTTTTTTCATTTCCGCATGCTAACAAGAGGTAAATGTAGGAGACTTCCTGTCAGCAAGTCAGGGTAAAGGTGAGCGCTCAAGGTTGATTACAAAACTGCGACAATAATTGACAAGTGTTCAAAAGGCCAGCCAGTTCATCTCTAGGAGACAGACCATAGAAAGTCTAGCAGAGTCTAGCTTTGTGGTCCAAATACTTGAAGTGATAGAGAACCTATTTTTTTTTATTTTTTTTGTTTGCATTAATACCTTTTCTCTTCTTTCTTTCTTATAGCCTTTATCTCATGTTATCTCAGAACTGACAAGTGTTTTTCCATCATGGAGACTGTAGTTGACTTCCTAACCCTGTTCAACATTGAGGCCAGTAGGTCAGCTATAACACTCAGCCTCTTCCTCATTTTTCTGGGCCTTCTCTATTGGTGAGTAAATACCATTCAATGCCCCTTTTTTATACAGTTGATGGTTGTGATAGTAGACAGAAAGTGATCTACGTTTTTTGCTCTTAGGTATTCAGTCTATCCCTATTCGGTCCTCTCTCGATGTGGCATCAGACATCCAAAGATAATACCGTTCTATGGCAACATATTTATGTTTCGTGAGGTGAGGCACAAAAGATTGGTTTTAGTTTATTTTAGATTAAGCAACTTTTAGAAAAACTAAAGTCACATATTTTTTTTTCAGGGTTTTTTCAAACCAATGACAGAGCTTATAAAGACACATGGCAGAGTATGTGGGTATGTAAAAAATGTGCATCTGTATCTGCAGAGTGATAAATCAGTGTGGAATAAACTTCTCCAAAAGCGATCAGTAGTTTATTATTTGATTTGATTGGGACTCACTCACACATGCTGTATTTTAGATATTATTTAGGTCGTAAACCAGTGGTGGTGGTGGCCGACCCTGACATGATTAGGCAAGTTTTGGTTCGTGACTTCAGTAGCTTCCCTAACAGAATGGTAAGGACATTAACCAAAGCATGTATATAAGCAACGTGTGCTTTGTCATGAATGTAACACAAGCTTCAAAGAAACGGATACTTGTGTGTCGTTCTGTTTAGACAATTCGCTTTGCCACCAAGCCCATGACGGACTGTCTGCTCGCATTGAGGAATGAACAGTGGAAGAGAGTACGGAGCATCCTGACCCCGGCCTTCAGCGCTGCCAAGATGAAAGAAGTGAGATAACAGCTCCCTGATCCTGAGCTGCATTACAAATTTTTTTTTACAATGTCCTTTTGTTACAATAACAAAGACAGCCAATTATTCAGTGTGTAATTCATTTTAGTGGAGCTGCTCTAATACTGCCACTCCAATCCCTGCCTGCTTTCAGAGTGCGTCACATGACCATGTATTATTTATTTCTTTGAGTAGTTTCATTTTATATGACAAAAGCATTGTTATTATTTCTCTTATGCAGATGGTTCCTCATATTAACACAGCCATCGATTCCCTGATGAACAACTTGAATGTCCACGCTGAGTCGGGAGACGCCTTTGACATACACGAGTAGTCATGAACACAAAGAGTCGTCATCATTTTTTGTCTCCGCCTTCTCTCACATTTTGTTTATGTTTATTTTTGTTTAGGTGTTTTGGCTGCTTTACCATGGATGTTATTGCCAGTGTGGCATTTGCAACTCAAATTGATTCTCAGAACAACCCAGATGACCCGTTTGTCCGCCACGCTCAATTGTTCTTCTCCTTTTCTTTCTTCAGGCCCATCATGCTCTTTGCCAGTCAGTCAATATTATTACTTTGTTTCTGTCTGTCTACAGATAGGCATTTAAAAATGAGTCACACCAAGAAATGTGTGTGTTTGTGTGTACAGTTGCTTTTCCTTTCATCATGACCCCTCTGATGAGGTTCATTCCCAGTAAAAGACGAGACATGATGAATGGTTTCTTCATTAACACCATTCAGAAGATCATCAAACAGAGAGAGGAGCAGCCACCTGAGCAGGTGTACCTCACAGACATTTCCCTAATAAAAGTGCAACTGTAACATTGTGCATGTACAATTGTTATTCAATTTAATGGTCACTTTTTTGCACGTAGAGACGCAGAGACTTCCTTCAGCTGATGTTAGATGCCCGAACCAGCAAGGAGTGCGTGTCGTTGGAACAGTTCGACACAGCAAACCAGACAGACGACACTGATCACAGGAACCAGCAGACGCCCGTCTCGGATCAGGAGAACGGGAATCCGGCTCAGACACAGGGGCAACCCGTCAGGCGTTCACAGAAGAAGATGATGACTGAGGATGAGATTGTGGGTCAGGCGTTTGTCTTCCTCTTGGCAGGCTACGAAACCAGCAGCAACACTTTAGCCTTGACCTGCTATCTCCTGGCCATTAACCCTGAATGTCAACGCAAAGTACAGGAAGAGGTGGATGATTTCTATACCAGACATGTGAGTGAGTCACAAGTCATTTTTCTTTGCTTTTATGTAGATGAGATTGATTTAAATGACATATCTTGTTGCTGTAGGACTCACCAGATTATACAAGCGTCCAGGAGCTGAAGTATTTAGATATGGTCATAAGTGAAGCACTGCGCCTCTACCCTCCTGGATTCAGGTATATGAAGAAAAACAGCTTACATTATGAAGTGCAGATTAAATTACTAAAAGTTTAAATCGATTTTTCGATTCTTTGTCTTATCAAGGTTTGCACGGGACATTGAAGAGGACTGTGTGGTGAATGGACAAGTCCTTCCTAAAGGAGCCACACTGGAGATCCCAGCAGGCTTCCTCCATTACGACCCAGAGCACTGGCCAGAGCCTGAGAAATTCATCCCTGAGAGGTGAAAATCAATTCAAAAAATGTCTTCTGATCATTGACAAATCCCCCCCCCCCCCACCCCACCCCCCAAAAAAAACAAATGTAACAAACTTCCGTTTGATCCACCAGGTTTACACCAGAGGCTAAAGCCAGTCGACACCCGTTTGTGTACCTTCCTTTTGGAGCCGGTCCCCGTAACTGTGTGGGAATGAGGCTTGCCCAACTGGAAATGAAAATGGCTTTAGTGAACCTGTTCCACAGGTTCAACATTGTGGCCTGCTCAGAAACTAAGGTAAAAATATTAGTCAGGCAGTCATGTAACTTTTATTTACATCCATAAATTCATTGTTATGATGCAAACACACACATATGTGGCAGTGGCAGACGTTTGTTTTCATCTTTCAGATTCCCCTTGAGCTGAAGTCATCGACCACTCTAGGACCTAAAAATGGCATACATGTGAAAATCACAAAAAGAGACATGGAAGAAGTGAATTCTCCATCAGACGATTAGACATACGCCATTTTATCACTTGTTAGATGGTAAAAAAAAATCAGTACAAACCATCTTAGGTGCTACGGCATCAGCCTGTCTTCTTGATTTATAATCCAAACTTTCCAAACGTTACTGAAACTCTGCGTGGTGACTCAGATGTCATGTGAATACAGTTAAGGTCATTATGAACTCCCAGCTGACAGGTTCATCAGTTATTGTGGTGACAAAAAGGAAGGGAACTGTTTTACCTCACAATATAGTAATATTAAGCAGTGGCTGAGTATCAAATATTTTTCTGAACAATACTAACTGTTTTAGGTTATGTGTGAATTGTTCTTTTAAGCCTTTGGAGTTACAGTGTGATGGAAAAAAACATATGATAATGAGGTCATTCAGCCAGGAAGTCCAAATGTCACAATGCTCTGGACCAACCTAATCATTTGCACATTGTTGCTGTAAAAAGGAGTAACCCTTCATTCTACCACTACCAACACAGTCACGTGTTTCCACTGCAAATGACATGATTCTATGGAAGAAGATATTGTGAGGATAAAAATTTGAATGTGTAACATATGAATTTAACAGATCAACTTTAGTTAAAGCTGACCTTTGAGCTTTGCAACAACAGAAACAGTCACCTCACTCATTTTCCTGATGTCATTTGTTTATTGGATACATCAAGCTTTTTATCAAGAAATATATTAGCACTTTATTCAAACAGCCATTCTTAAAATAGGAAGTCCAGTCTTAGTCTTAGTTTGAACTGACTGATCCAAGATGCTTCAGATACTTTGCCTTACATATTGTTTTTTAATCTTGAGTTTATACAGTGAAAGTGATTCTTACTTAGTGATGATTTCAACATATATTTTAATGACTGGGATTGTTTTAAATGATATTCATTAACAATGGATCCAGATTTGTGTTAAGTGCATTGTGAAAATTAAAAAAATGTTCAAATTGATCACCTTAATTTGTGTTTCTTTTGATTTTTTTTGTGTGTTCCAGACACTTTTTTTCCCATCAACATCCACCATTTACTTAACATAAAATATTTTTTTCTTAATCTTTTAAAGAAAAACAGTCAACCAGCACAAGCAGAAACAAGCAAAAGAAAGCATTTGATTCTACTTGTGAACTTTGCATTTCTGCTCTACTGTTTCAGGTCAGAATATAGTCACAGATATCTTTTCTAAAAATACCAAACCACCCCGAGAGTAGTAACACTATTTAAGAGTAACCCAACACACATATTCTATATTCCTTCACCACAAACATGCATGCTACCTGACTGAGATCATGTTTTTCACCCTGACTGAAAACACTGCACTGTGATTTAGGAGTAATTGATGACATACTCTGGGTAAATCTGGTGTTTTTCAAAGATAACGTAAATGCTTGGGTTGCTCGGGTTGTCGACGCAGCTGTCATAGAGCGTCGTCCCGGCTCCTTTTGGTGGGGGTCGGACATATGTACTGCTGCCTTTGGTGTACTCCCCCACCAGAACCAGGGCAACAAACACGATCTTGTTTGGGCGTCCTCGTTTGTCCCTGGCGTATCTGTCAGAGTAGGATGCATCTCGGGCAAAGTAGCTCCCTTTATGGGAAAAAAAAAAAAAAAAATTAATAAAACAGTGGTAGAAAAGACTTCAAATTGAGATAACAAATGACAGAAAGCGCTGTTTAAAATAGAGCGCACCTTTGCCGTACGCGGTTCCATGGACGCCGCACATCCTCCAGTCAAAGTTTTGTTCACAAATAGCCTCAATCAGACTCTCATCCGTCCCGTGGAACAGGTACGGCTTATGGATGGCTTTCCCTCCATTCTTCTTCTTCATCTGCTCTTCCTGCCTGAAAGCATCATATGAAAATATAAGCAGTTTGTTGCTGACTTCTACCTGATCTGACTGACTTACCATTGGAAGACTTTCCACAGAGAGGGGTTCTGGATCCTGTGGATGCTGTTGATTCTACTGGCAGGCATGGTGCGCCGAAACAAAGTCTCAATCAACGTATAGTCACTTGCAGCTTTTGGGAGAAGTATCCGCTGAAGAATACAATCATTAATATAATAATATAAAAAAAAAATCATACACATGGATTCAATGTTTAATGAGTGAAAATCCAGGAAGATAAAAAAAATATACCTTGTATCCATATTCAGGTAGGGCATTCTTGTCCCAGTGGGCGGGGGCACTTTCAACTGTGGTGGTGGAGTTAATGTTGACTGATGGCGGACTACGGTAAAAACACAGAACATAGCCTTTTCACTAGAGACCCAGAGATATAAAAAACACAAACATAAAGGCTTTACGGGAATGTTTGTGTAGATTTAAAAAAAATCAAATACCTCTTCTTCACCCCCACATCTTGAACGGACACAAAGCGGGGTCTCCTCCTGACCTCTCTCTTGGTTTTGTGTTTTAGATTCTCCTGGTACATGCGCTCGGCTCCGGTTCCATCTTTGAAGTGGAGAGCGTACTGCTGTTTGCCGGCGCTGAAAGGAATCGTTGCATCTTTGTCCGCCTGGTACACATTCTCCAGGGTTTGAGAAGTGACGCTGGATGCCTTATTAACATCGCCCTGCAGAGAAGAGAGGGAAAAAAAAAATGATTCCATGGTCCAAATGAAGTTAGATGTTGTACGTCACACTCACCACACCAAACTCTAGCCACGCCCCGCTGTCATCCCTCCAGTACCAAACCCACTCTGTTGTAAGTATGTAGTGAGGGGGCTTCAGGACAGAGGACGAGGTGGACAGGCGGCGGACTGGACATCCTCCATGTGTCATGGTCTTGAAGTCAACTGACTGCACAGAGCTGAGAGGATTTAATCAGGATGAGTGACTCATGTGTGCGTGTGTTTATTAGATGTAGAATTCAGTATATACAGCAGAGACCTTTGAAGAGAAAACACTTTAAACATCCCTGAGATGGATGATGGTTGATCTGTGGAGCTTGTGTCCTGTGCCGGGTCACAGTATGCCTTCTCAATTTCCTCCATGTTGGGTAAGTCATTCCAGGTCTGACCATCCAAAATCTGCCATCTGTAGGGCAGGAGCCAGTGGACACGAACGCACTTGTCTTTCAAAAGAAACCAAAGGTACAAATTTACAAAGGGTTACGCTTATTTCTACTTAGCATTAACATGGTCTAGGTCTGTCTCTTTCTGAGAAATGAGTTGGAACTGGCCTACAGCTGGATGAAGCTGGGGAATTTTTCAGCCTAATAATGGCCTCCTTCATCTGCATAGATGAAGGAGGCCAGAGGTTCAGACCTCCGGTTAGTATAGTATAACACTAAGAACCACCTGCAGGACTTTAAACCGCAAACAGGACACACCTGGCTTTTCCCATTATATATGAGACACCAAAAGTGTTTGTGTGTGTGTGTGTGTGGGGCGGCCTACATAAACACCGTAACCACCGGTAACCGGAGGGCCTACTGTCCACATGGAGGTGGGTCTTTTTATTACCTTATATCTATACCATTTATTCGTGGTATGACGTATGTTCCAGTGTTGCTACTGGATACCTGAATTTCCCCTCAGGGATCAATAAAGTATCGATCTATCTCTCTATCTATCTCTATCTAGTTGTAGTTTGCGGTCGCCCCTGGCAACGGGGCCTGCTCTCTGCGCCTCTGTGCTTAAACGGGAGGTCCGGGTTACCTGACGCGGGCCGCGGGGAGTCGTGCTGCAGACGCTCGGCACCTCCTCCGGCTCGGCCACCTCCAGGCTCTCGTCGTACGGCTGGTTCTGCAGTAGCAGCGCTGCTTTCCCCCGGCCAGCCCGCTCCATGGAGCTCAGACGGACCAACGACGCCTTCCTGTAAGCTAGATAACTTCCGGGGACGCTAAGCTAACGCTAGCCTAGCAGCGAAGTGCTAACGGTTTAACACCCGATGCTAAGCTAACATTAGCTTACATTAACATTAACATTAACATGAACTTTAACTAACATTAGCTTCGTAACATCAAACTGCTGCACTGCGCGCGCACTGACGGTTAAACTACGGGTAGCCGTTTGTTAGCTAACTGAAGCGCGGTGCTGTATCATAGCAACAGACCGCGCAGGGCATCATGGGTAATGTAGTCCAGTTAAGAATCTTTTTTTTAAACTTGAAATATTCAAATTGTTTTTAAGGTACGATTCGATTTTTGTTTCGATTGAAATATTTTATTAATAAATACAAAGAATAATAAATAAACTAAGACACTTACAGCAAAACTACTGTAGATACGGACTGTTCTGCTCACTTCATGTAAAAAAACCATCCATCCAGCAGTCACACACACACAGACATACACACACACACACACACACACACACACACACACACACACACACACACCTCTGCTGAGCACAGTAACCTTTCAGACGACTACAGAAATTTCACTGTGCAAAAGTCATCACCATGACAACAGCGCTCACATACTTTCCTCAGGAAACACACTGCAGCTGCAGCAATGTAAAAACTTTATTGACCAAAATATAAACAGTTCATCTTAAAAAACATACAGCTGATTTTAAAAACAACATGAACCTTTGTGTTAGAAATGATGCTCCGTGGTGACGTCATCGCTCTGTTGGTCCTGCTCCCTGTCCTCCTCACCGGGCGGAGACGTCGCCATGGACACGCTCTGTCCTGCAGAGCCAGAGGTAAGAGGGACACACACAGCAGAGTGTAAGGGTGACTGCAACATAAGCTAGCATGCTGCTACTAGCATTTTGCTGTCAATTAGCCAACATAAGCTAACATGTTGCTGCTAGCAAGCTGAGTTGCAGCCTCAGTGAAGGTCTGCTGTTACCTGTGGATCTGCGTCGCAGTAAAGACAGCATGAGGACAGTGGAGACGAGGTAGGGACAGCAGACCACAAGGTGGCAGATCATCCTCAGCACGGACGCCTGCGTCTCCTCAGATGTATCAGGGAGAGCTGGAGACACACACACACATTCAAACATCTGCTGGACATCCGCACAGATGCCTGAGTGAGACTTCCTGACCTCACCTTCGACAAACAGCCAGCTGGGCGGAGACTCTCCATGACCGCTGATGCTACACCTGTAGAGGCCTTCATCAGAGCTGGAAACATGGAGGATGGTCATGTGACCTGCAGGCTGAGTGCTGAGGAGGGAGCCATCTTTATAGAAAGCAGCTGGGAGGGT
>JAVQJX010156831.1:0-13881 GCA_036025115.1 Ambassis agassizii
AACATTCAATGTTAAACTCCACAATCATGATACACAAAGTGAAAATAGATCACATACTTGACCATTAAAGCAGCTATTGCTTTAATTGTAACAATGTTACATTACTGAGAGCCTAAATGAATGCAGAATTGTGACACATTTATGGTGCATGTATCTGTCAATCACTAAAAAAACACAACACAGTCTCTTTCTTTAACCCTCTTGTGCTGTTCACCAATATTGCAATATGGAAATCTCGAGCAACGTTTACTGTAGTTTTTCAAGTTTCCAGGATTTTTAAGAAGCCAAACAAAGGCTTTGGGACATTCAGCAGTACCGGGATCACAGCTGTGCCTTCGACAATAAAGGAGCCAAAAACATGGAGCTCATAGCAATTCTTTTCTCTGTGTCTGAGACTCAATGTGCATCTGTGCATCCTCCCTGAAACATGACTCACAACAGCCGTTCACAACCACAACACAGAGCTCTACAAAGGCCACTCTTTGGAATGATGCTGATCAAAACAGTACATCTGTAAATGCAATAAAATATAAAAAAATCATCTAAGAATAAAAAAAGTGCTCAGTGTATAGTCGCTCTCTGTCAGAGAGATCAGCAGCTGAGGAGAAAAAGTTCCCAGCTCGTAATGGAAAGGAGTGCACCAACTGCATCCTACACAGTTCCTCCACCATCTCATTTGCCAGCATTCTCAGAGGGATTGTACTCAGTTTCACCTGACGACACCTGAGAGATGCGGCGTGTGGAGCCCCACAGGCGACGGGAGAATTGTCCTGAGCGAACCTGAGAAGAGGAGGGGAACATGGTAATCCTCACTTCAGGCTTAAAACAGGAGCTCTTAGACCAAAGACACTCAATTATCATGTGAAAAAACTGGCTTTCAACAAATACTTAGCATAGGATTATCTCTTCCCACCCCCCCTTACAACCCAACTCAGAAGTACAAACAAGCACCACCCCCACTCCAGTATCTCACAATCACTTCAAGTCCAGCTTCTCACCTCCTCTGGCTTCCCTGCCCCCACCACAATTAACTTCCCGTCTTGTAGTCCCACTAGGATGTGGCTGCACTCTTTGGTGACAGACACACTCCTCACAGGAACCCTCAAGGCCAGGGCTGTTACCAAGGCATCCAGGCTGCCAAACAAAGGAGAGTCAGAGCAGAAGAAACAAACATCCTTAAAATGAGCCTCTTCACATCCTTACCTGTATAAATCTCGTATGTGGAGACTTCCCCGCATGGTTCCCAGGATGACATATTCAGACACCAGGTGGAGCGCAGTCACCTGCTCCTCCATGGTGACAGAGGACATCAGACAGCCGTTCACTGAGTAAACATAGATGGAGTACTTGCCCTGTAGGAATAAGCAGAACACGGATATGAGCATAAGCAGGCTGACACACCACCTGTGCATTGCAGTTGCCGTTTTTACATACCTTCTTGTTAGGGCGCTCCTCTGGAGACGTCTGCACCACAATGTGGCCTTCCATGCCCACCTGGAGTGCCGAGATTTGGGTGGGTATGCAGCTGTCACTGGGAGGCCTCAGTGTCCGCAGGAACTGGCCTCGTCTGACAGAGTGTACTATCACAGTGCCATCCTGAGTCACAGTGAGCAGAGCGGGAAGGTCACCAAGGATGCAGGAAATGTTTTGTACATTTAACAATTCAGCACCAAATTATAGCTATGCATGATAGAGCTGAATCATCTCTACATGTTTATGGAAACATGTAATGTGGTTGCAGTGTGCTTCATTGTGTTCCTACACTTATCTAATCTAAACGTGTGTTTCCTGCAGCTGGGGCAGATTACATTCCCACTATAATGAACAACATCACACTTTACTTGGAGAACATCCAAGCCATGTTTTATTGTGGATGTTGAGGTTGGAAGTTTCACACCTGCACAAACACAAATACACTATGGGACCAAAAGTATATGGACACCATATGTAGCTTCAGTTTACTGTTTTTAGATCTAAAAGTGGGAAATCTAAATGTGGTATAAAGCTGTATCCTAGAACGTCGATGATCGTTTGCATTATTGATCGACTGCATATGATCAATCAACCAATGTATTCTGATATTTAATGAAAAAAACAGATAAATTATCCAGGTTTGAACCACACTTCTTCTATTCTCTGGTTATGCAGCTTTAGAGCATATAATGAGTATTTAGATGATGTGTGTTTCTCATTATCTTTTACCAGACTTGAAGAATACATGATGGGTTGGAGGGGTACCAGAAAAAAATGGAGGCAAGCAAACTCATGATGGCTGGGTGTCCACATACTTTTGTCCTTGCAGAGTAAGTGCTTTTTTGCTAAATAATGTATATGCACAATCAGTCAAACTCAGTGAGTATTCTCTGCTCAGTTTGCTTCAGTGTAACATCTCTGACCTTTGACCCCGAGACAGCCATATCTAGTTCAGTGCTGATGGCCACACAGGTGACCTCTTGGTCATGTCCACAGAGAACCTGCACTGGTCGAGGAGACAGGCCGCTGGAGAAGCCACCCTGAATGAAAACAACAACAACAAAAAAACACATATGAAGGTGTTGTTCTGAGCACACAGCAGCTTATTAGTGATGTCTGAAATGTTACCTGCTGTAGAACCTGCCACACTATACAGGATGTGTCCCTTGAACCAGAAATGAGGTAGATGCCACAGAGATCCAGAGCCAAGCAAGTAACCACGTCTGTGTGGGACACAAAAGAATACGAATCAATACATAACACTGACAGAAGTATGAACTCACCCCTTTCATGTGATGAGAGCTTACCAATATGCCGGCAGATCCTGCCCACCAGCTTTCCTTTCCCCAGTTGCGTAACACGTAGGCTGCAGTCCCAGTGTCCTCCACTGAACAGGAGGCGACCATCGTTGGACACCACCAGCACCTGAGCACTGATCTCCACTCCAGGAGAGAACGGTCCACTTAGGAAACGCTGAGTTCTGCCCCAAGAAACATGATTTGGAAAAAATACATGAAAAGCAAGTTTGTAACAAGCAGGGAGAGTGAGCTGTGGCCTGAATGTGGAGGAGATTTATAATCAGCAATTAAACTGTCAGGACATCTGCAAATTACAACCTGAGTGAAACCGAGCGGTTCAAATGATTCTTATTCTGATTTATCTTCTGTTTATGTCGCTTGAGATCAGTTAAAAATAAGATCCATTAAACCAAATATCACTTAATTAAAAAGACTTTGAAGTTTCACAGACAAGGATGGCTACACAGATGTTTTGCTTCCATCCGGCCTTCGGGAAACTTTTATGCATCTGTTTGAAATGCTGTGAAAAAATATGATGGCAGTAAGTGGGTGTGAGATATGGAGACTTCATGGACACACACGATTTTAAAGTTTAAATATCACATGATCTTGTGAATTACACACAGTTACCCCCTTAAATATGGGGTGACAGTAGTATTTGTGAAGACACTCACTTGGGATTAGACATTGTTGGATCTTTAGTGAAGGTGAAGTAGTTGGCGATGTTTTTGTCGTATGGCAGCCAGCTGTGTGTCCCTATCATACCATTGGAGCTCACAGTTACCTGCAGAGAAAAAAATACTTGTTGTAAAAAACATATTGTGGTCATAAATGTTTAGTTTAGCAGATCTCTATAACCCATCTTCTTCTATCTTTGGACACATCCTGTATCGTTGAACCTCACCAGTATATCAGAGCCCTGGATGATGAAGGAGCGATTCTGGCTCTTCGGTACTACTGCCTGGACTAGCGGTAGGCCATCACTGACCACCTGAGGCACACACACAAACACTCATGTATATACATCCAATAAACAGCATGTGTTATTTATTTAGAGGAATATAACCATGACAGGATTTGAAGGGCCCACCTCCACAAATGGCCGCAGTTTTTTGAGCTGCTCGAAGATATTGAGGGGCACAGTGTCCAGACGAACCTGCCGCCTGGCTGCATTCTCAGCTGACATCCGAGGAGGGTGAGGCTCCTGATCGGATACATGTGTTAGCTGCTGTTTTCCTTTCAATCTCTTTAAAGTTGCTGTAAACTGGAGTGTACCTTGAGAAGCTGACAGGGCGTCTGTCCAAAGTTGCTGATGATGCCTTCCAAGGCCTTTCGTTCATTCTCATTGGCAATGGCATCCAGATCTACTGCACCTGCAGAGAGGACAAAAAAAACGCACAACAGAATGAGGCTCAACGCTTTAAGCCTGGGGGCTGCTATGAAACACACAGCTGAGAAAAGACTTTACCTTCATATGTGCAGTAGTAGAAGACATTGAGAGCATTCACTGCCTCTTCTCCTCTCTGCTTGTAGCCAAAGATCAGGTCGATCCACTCGTGCAGGTGACTGGACACATGCTCACTCTCCTGGAGTTTTAAAACACAAGTTGGTTTCTTCATGAAGTGGTGTCATAGAACACAAAAGCACAGTTATGTTTTAAGGCTCAGGATGTTTGTGTAGACTCACCAGGGCTTTCCTGTGTTTTCTAATGAAGTCTTCCCTTGATGTGGCCCAACGAGGCAGCTCCACATCTGTCACTGGGTCCTGAGATATCTGCAACTGGCCCAGGTCAAAACCTGCACCAGTTACACAGCAGTGTCACACACACACACATACATATAAATATGTCCCCTCATTTACAGCACTGCATACCATTCATGTTCTCAAGGAATTCTGGGTAGTAGAAGAACTCTGGGATGAGCTCTTTGACGTCAGCTGGACTCTCCATGCGAGCCTGCCAGGCTGCTGCCACAGAGTGGAACTGTCTGTCTGCACAGTCAAACCTATAACAGCGACAATGTGAGCTCATGGAAACTCAGCGACACATTGTGAAGCAGTCACAGTTCCCACCTGCCACTCTGCAGCTGGATATGCAGGGTGGTGAAAGGCTCCATGCGGATCATGTAGTGCATGACTCCTGCTGCATTAGAGTAGTGTGTGCCATAGTGGAATTTATCAATGGTGCCTGTAGGGTCCTCAAAGCTCTCGTATCTTAAAAGAAGAACCACTTGATTTAGTTGTGTGATCATATCAAAAGACATGAACAATCAAACTGCTTTAAAACTACTTTAAAACTGCAACCCATTTTATTGCAAATTCACACTGTGACATATCCCCTCACTTCTCTCTGACGTTCTGAGCGTGACGTGGGTTGACCACACCTATAGGCTTGGAGAGGTCTCTGAAAACTGAGGGGTCTTCCAGATCCAGGACAGGAGAGGTGTAGTCACACAGCACCCAGGGGAACTGAGGACAAACAGAAAGCACTGTGTGAGGCCTCCTGACATCGTGAGGATATAAAGACAAATGCAGTGAACTTACCACAGGGTACTGTGACAGATCATTGTAGGTGCGTCCAGCAATGGTGTTCAACTGCATCAAATACTCAAAATTGGAGATTTCTCTGCAAACCCATTTCTGTTGGCAGCAGCATTAGAGTGGTCACAAACATGAGCTTTAGTCACTACAGAAGAGCTCATATGGAGAACTGATGTTAAACAAACATACCTGTGTGAGCCCAGAGGCCTTCAGTAACTCCTGGGGGGAGCGGGAGCCGAAGTAAAACAGGTTAGGAGGCCTCAGCCCCAAAATCCTGGAGTACACTTTGTTTCGTACCTGAAGTTAAAAAAAGATTACGATTTTTTTGTTCAACAGCAACACATGCTGTGAGTCCATTAAAGGGACAGGAGGAGTCACCTTCTTCCTGAAGTTGATGAAGTAGTGAGCCTGGTCAATGAAGAAAAGCTCCAGTGCAGACCGTCGCAGGTTGTAGCGCCTCAGATGAACTTCTCTGAGCTGCGACAGAGGCCTCTTGAAATCAAACCCGATTCCTGGAGGCACATTTATCATTCACCTAAGATGGAACCCTTTGAGGGACAGTGAAACACTGAGCATATATATTTCTCACCCTCCTCCGTTTCTTCTTTCTCACTGCTGCCGTCATAGAAGTACAGGTGATGTGTGGTAACCTCCAGACGACCCGGAACAACCGCCACAATGGTGATGAGCTCACAGTCCTCAGACAGAACCAGTTTCTCTTTCTGGCTCTCATCTTCTCCTTCACCCCTGAAAGCATTGCAAAGGTCAAACCTGGATTTTCTATCGGTTTATATGTTAGAGATATATAACTCATAGAAAATGGAAACATGAGACTCACTTGTTATCCAAAAAGACGAGGTCCTCCTCCCCTAACTGATCATCCTCCATGTCGCTTACTTTAGCTTCCTTAGCAACAGCCAATGGGATGGGTTCAGAGTTACGGGGGCTCTCGGCTCCTGATGATTACAAAAAAATCCATGAGTCCACCATGTTGTTTGGAAGAGGAGAAAAAGAAAAGTCTCTCCTCTGTGACATACCCATGTTGTCCCTCAGAGCGCTGGCCTCGCTGTGGGGATCATAGTTATAGTTGGGCACAAGTTTGAGACGCATCTTTGAATAGGTCTCTGCATTGGACAGCTTCCATTTCACCTCCGGCTGAACTCTGATATCAAAAAATGAAGCAAAGGAAAAATTACTATTCTCTCAGACAGGGGAACAGGTAACACTTTACGGTACTGTTGGTTTGATAATATGAACTCGGAACACACAGGGTCCTATCTCTTAATAGTCCCAAATTTCCCTTCAATGTATCCCTATTATTCTTCTGAAGTCAAAGAGGGTCTTTGTGGACTTGTGAAGGTTTTCACACACAGCCATACAAATGTTCAAAGAGTACATGTGTCTTTTACTAAACAAACATTAACAATATTTCTTTCCCATTTCAACACGTATTCTTTGACAAACTCGTTCACAGGCTGTCTTACCTGTTGGCCCACGCTCCTCTCTCACATGTCAACAGCCTGCGCAGAGCTCTCCAGTGCTGCCACACCACCCCCTGCTGGCCGGAGCTCTGCTTCTGCCACACCATGTACCTGTTGTTCTCACTCCTAACTCGCTTCAAGCAGGGATCAACTATCACCTCCTGTTTTGAAAAAGAAATATATCAGTAATCTTAAATTAAATAAGTGTGTGTCCCAGCCTGAAATCTCTCTTAACCTGAAACTTGGATTTGCTGTCTGATCTGTCTTTGTCCCGTCTGAAGGCTGTGCTCATCAGGTCATCGAAGCAGGAGTTCCAGAAGTTGGACATGATGTCATGGCTTCTCCCAAAGGTGTCCAGCGCGTACTGCTCCATAGTGGGCAGAACCTAGAGGCGCATTGGAAGATGGAGGGCATAAATACAGACAATAGTGTAAACATGCAAAGGATGACCAAACACACCAGATATTTAAAGGTGAACAGGTGACATCCTCTAATAAACTAAAGAAAACCCTCAAAGAGAATAAACTATTCATTATCTCTGTGAATAAAAGTTTCCATTAAGTCATATTTTGATCTAATATAAACTTTTCATTATTATTTCTTGCATTACACAAGATATAAAAATGAGGATAGCCTTCTCCTGTCTCTCACTGCTGTATCATATGTTGAAAACATAAAGTTGCATAAAAAATATGCAGACATGTTTACATTCATTTCTATAAATAACCTGCAAACACACACACACACACACACACACAGTATATGTAGGCTCTGTCTGAGAAAACTGCTTTGGGGAAACTGTCATGGCAGCCAAAGTTATGCCATACAGGCTTATGTATCTAAGGGTGCATATACAAGAGTAATCTAAATAAAAGAGATTTATGAACAGGCACTGTCACACAGAGCAAAGATAAATCTGAGCTCAGCGAGTCTGTTTGGCAACAGTTCATAAAATGTCTCGGCTTCAGGTTTGAGCATAAACTGATCTCTGCGTGAGATGCCCAAAAGGTCAGCCAAGAGAACAGTTTGGAATTTAGAGTTGCTTTTTATACATTTATAAAGTTGTGATTGTGTCTTTTTTTAACTTTGCATTTCTCAAGCATCCCCTGGGAGAAAACTGGTCAGAGCAGGAAAAAAAAATACAAAACTCCGCAGTGTACACAAATGTGACAAAGAACAGAGCCACTAGTATCAGAGAACAGACAGTCTGTTAAATCTGCTCAGTCCTATAGAAGACAGAAGAGAGGGCTCTACACTTGATAAACAAAAGATAAACAGCATTTATTTTTAAACGTTGAGACACTGACCTGCTGCTGGTAAAATCCCTGCCACTCTAGTGTGTGACAGTAAACCTTTAGGTCCTGGGCGAAGGTGGTGCTGCCATTGGTGATGGGCAGGTTAGGCAGAAGGCGCTGGAGCGTGATGGGGTCAGCGTGCTGATCAAGTAACGTACGCACAACGGGTACCAGCTGGGAGAACGTCTCTGGGTGTCCACAGTTTGTGCTGTCTATTGCCCCTCCTGGCCACAAGGGGGCACCAAGCTGTCCGAGCAGAAAGCAGACCTCTTCCCAGCTGAGACAGAGCACTGTCTGGAGGAGGCTGTGGAGCTTGAGGTAGGCCATCACACACACCTGAACAAGAGCAGGAGGTTAATGATTGTGTTTCATATTTAACGCTTCAATTTAGAAAATCCAAATGACTACACTAAACACATCTATGTCAGTGCTGCTCAGCTAAAGCGGCCTCAGCCTTTCACTGCTAACGGACAGACAGAGTAACAGACAGAGCAGAATTATGGGAATTAATCAATGAAGTGGCTGGAGTTTCACTTTGGAGATGGAAACATTATGGCTGCTTCATTTATGTCTACTCTCTTGATCATACTGTTAGTAGAACAGCAGCAGTCATAACTCAGAGAGATGCTGCCCTTTCATACAGAAACACTCCCTGAGAGGAATGACTGTAATGTCTTTGAAAAGAAACCCATAGAAGGTCTGGTATTCCAAACGCCTTTATCTGAGTGACCTTATCAACTTAAATAAGTACTCTAAACCTCTTTAAAACTTTTATTCTATTGTGCACATGTTTAGGTTGTGAAAGACATGCACAGTAAGAAATATGTGACATTCATAGATGACAGGTGGAGTTGTGTGGGTGCAGCTGACCGGTGAGTGCTGCTGTTGGATATATCCTGTGATGATACGCAGGCCGATCTGGGCCATTTCTTTCAGCTCGGTGTTTCCAGGGCTGCCAGGGGTGCTGTGCCAGGCCTGTAACTTGTCCAGCAGGTTTACCACCCCCTCAAAAATCTGCAATACAACAACAGCTGCAGTCAACAAAGGACAAAAAGGCTAGACCTGTTTCCACACCTTGCATCATCTACAAAAACCTACAGCCATTCAGTACATTAAAGGCAGCTTAACCTGCATTTAAAAAAGTGATTCAGATGCTATACACACACCTAACCATGACTCTCCACCTTCTTCACAAAAACAACTGACCCGGTGCTTAACATAGTAACCGACAACACCCACATGCACACCCAACCTGGCCTGCTTTGTATTTACTGTATTAAGGAAACACATGATGGTGAACAGGGGACAACAGACAGGACAGAAAAAAATATGACCTTACTCTTTTATCCACTTAAAAGTTGCTATCGCTAGCATGCTAAACAGGCAGCAAGTGTAGGAGCAATCAGTGTTCAGCCAGATTGTTTTTGATGAATGTGTAATAATTATTTGTGTTACAATTTGGTGTTATAATAGCAAACATGTTTAGAGGTCATGATTAAGTGGATAAGTGATGGTTAAGTGGCCCTTTAACCAGCTGTGGAATCAATACAAGTGCACCCAGACTACATCAGTGGACTCTAATGTCCGCTCAGGGATCAATATCTATCTATCTGATATACCTTTTCACTCCACAGCGTGCGGTTGTCTGTACCCTCAGCAAACAGGAAGTCCTGCAGCAGCCTGAGAAGCCGGACCAGGCTGGGACAGAAAGGCAGAGCCACCCCCTGAGCATCCCTCAGGTCTGACAGAGATGACTCCAGCATCATTTCCAGCAGACTGGAACACACAAAGCGGAAAAAAGATTACAACACATCACCCTCATAATATATATGGATATTTATGGAAGAGATGACACAAATGAAGGCGTGGTTCTCTTTATTTTTCCATTCAGGTTTGATCAACGTAACTCACCTGCGTTTGATGTCATCAGGGGGGCGGACCAGCTGGCAGGATGAGCCCAGTTTGGTGAGAACAGAAAATACCTGTCCTCTCTCTCTCCACACCACGTCCTCTGCCCCCTCTGACCCGCTGCCGGTCCACAACACGGAGAAGACGATGTTGGTCAGCAGGTTGCACAGCTCCTCCTCAGGGGTCTGCTGTTAACAGGAACAACCCACATTAAACATCTAAGTCCTGATTGATTTCATGAGGTCAGTGAAATCTAAGCAGCTACCTGCGGGTTGGACGTATTGGAGATTGTGTCTCCAGTTGGAGGGTCTGTCCCATAGCTGGTGTCATCCAGCACGTTGGACAAGCTTGAGCTCTTCCTTGGTCTGAGCGGTGGGAAAGGTTTGCATTGCTCCAGTGGAGATGGTGTGTTTGTCAGACTTCCTGCAGGTGTGTGTGTGCCGGTATCTCCCATCCCTCCATATTCCAAATCAAAAGGTGAAGTACCAAAGGGAGAGAGGGGCTGGTAGTCTCTGCCCTCCTCTTCAGGACGAGGTGAGGTGATATCCACTGCATTGGAAATGGAGGATGAGTGGCTCCCCTGATCAACTGAATCAAATGACTTAAAGGGGATGGAGGCAGTGAAAGTTTTTAGCGGGCCTCCACCTCCGCTGGGAGGTGACTGGGATAAATCAGAGAACCCCTCAGAGATGTCCCTCTGACCGCCTTCTTCCTCCTCCTCATCATCCTCGATGTCCTGCGAGGTGCGGTAGCTCAAGAAGATGTCTGTACGTGTGTCCTCTATGACTAGAGCCTGATCTCTGTGCAGGGCCGGCCTGTAGTTTGGTTTAAAGGAGCTGTTGTTACTGGATTCTGCAATGCTGGCAGCGTGGGACTGATAGGACTCCTTCACATAGAGTTTGGTGAGAACATCCTGCCAGCCGGGCTGCTTGGCAAGCTGCTTCACATAATCCTCGTTGGAGTAGATCAAATGGAAGAGCTGGGGTAGTTTTAGACAGAATAGAAAGACAGACAACTCATGTTTCAGTACTGATATGATACAGTCGTTCAGGGTGAAATTAAGCGGAAGAGTATTTATGCAAACAGACTTACCTTGCGGCAGACATCCAGTCGGACGGTGAGGTCTGCTCGATGGGACAGGCAGACCACAGCGAGGAGGTCTCTGAAATTAGGACTGGCATCTGTGCAGGGAGCAAATGTCATTTGATTTAAAAGTCATTAAAAACTCTTTAAGCAGCTTTACATATAATCATGCACCACCGCCCTATAGTGTTGATGATACTCTTTGATTTGCTTTGGTTTTTCTCAGTTTGAAAAGTGATATCAGATATTTCCATCTAAATCGGTACAAAGTAATATGAATATTGCTGTAATATGATGCCAATTACAGGACAAAGACCACAGAGCAGCCACAGCATTACAGCCACTGCAGTGAATAACCTGATTACCCCATTACAATGGCAGCAAGTCATTTCTTAAAGTCTAGGCATTTGGAGGAGAAAACATTTATTAAATAGAAGATTATGATCAATGATCAAATCTGTCTGATGGCAGCAAAACAACTAAGAGCATCTCCAAAACATCAGGTCTTCCCATGCTGCTGGTATGCACTTGTTAGTATCTACCTAAAACGATCTCAAGCAGCTCGAAGACTGGTGTGGGTGTTACTATAATCTCTTTCCAGGATAATGCACCCTGCTATAAAATGTTATAAAGCAGTGTATTGAGGAACATGGCATGAAGAGGTCAACATGTTGTGGAAGCCCCACCTAGCTGCATGACTTATGCTAATGTCTGGGTGCCTTAGAGGGGTCTGTGGGTTTTACCTGTAGCAAGGACCTGCTCGTACAGACAGCGCACTGTGGTCATGGTCACCGGAATGTCTTCATGAAAACACACAAGGCCGAGATATCCAAAGTCCTTCAGCTTAATGCGCTGCTTGTTGCGCTCAGAGACTCGCTCGCTCTTGAGGATTTTATATAAAACCTGTGACACCACACAGAGGAAGCTCGTTTTGATAAATGAGGAATGATAAGGAATTGGTCCTTCTTTGGACGCTTGTTCTCACCCTGAACACCCTCTCTCGGGCCTCGTCTCCGAAGCTCGGAGTGAGCAGCAGACAGTAGAGCTGCTCCACGCCCCACTCCAGCAGGACGGCCTGCACCTGCTCACGAGGAGGGCTGCTCCTCAGCAGCTCGTACAGCACATCCAAAGCCCTCACCACCTGACGGAGAGAGGGGAGAATTATGAGGACAGGAGGAGGAAGCTGATAAAGTACCAACAAATATGGAGAAGGGGGGATACATTTTAAGTGCAAACATGCCAAAAACATGAGGTTAAAAAAACAAAGTGTGGATGACCAGGGAGAGTTTGTTTAGAGATTAGGGAGTAAGAATATCACACTGAAAAGGTCAACTGATAGTAATATTACACCCCTGAAGTAAAAACAGCTATAAAACATATGGGTAATAGCTCAGTACCTGCTGCTCCTCTCCTACAGTCACAATGTAGGCGAGGACACTGTGAAGCTCCTCTGGTGTGGGAGACTTGAGAAAATCTTTCAGCAAGGCAAACAGAGACATCTGAATGGTCTGCTTCTCATCAGACAGAGGGCCGCCGTCTTTCTCCACACTGTCACCAAACATATTAATAAAGAACATAATGAGTTTCGACATCTCGTCTGTAGTTCAGGTTAGTTTTGAGTTTGGTGTTGTTTACCTGTAGTACGTTCGAATGGTATCCAGAATGTACTGAACACCATACTTCCTCCTCATTCGCTGCTTGCTTTTGTTTATAACAGATGCCAGGTACTGAACGTGTGCTTTAGAAAAAACAAAACAAATTTTTTTTTATATATAAATACTTTTGTCATCTTCCTTCCGGTTGACATTTAGAAATGTCAAACCAATTTCCAAGGTTGTGGTGAAGAAATGTTGCAATTTACAAAGTGTTGTACTAAAGTGGCGCCTCAGGCACAGATTCACTTTTAATCCACCCCACATCCCTGAACTTGAAACATTAATATAGTCTCTCTATGCTCTGTTGTTCTTGAAGCCTGCTGCTTTCACTCTGTCTTGGTGTGTATACAGTACAAAAAGAGACACGAGCAGCTTCGGCAGACATGAAAAGGTTCACAGGTGCATTACTCAGCAACACGAGGGCTGCTTCTGCCTTACCCAAACAAACTGCAAAATGGCTTTTAGTCCAGATACGGAAATTAAAGAGCAGGTGCTGGTAGAGCTGCTGTAGAAGCGGGCTGTTGCCCTCATTGAAAACCTGCTCCAGCAGGAGCTGGCATGCCATTAAAACATTCATGTCCATCATACTGCCTGGAACCTGCAGTAAACACACAGAAAAAAAGGACTATTAAAGTTTGTTTCCTTTAATACTGGCATATCTCTGTACAAGGGTTTTTTGGTGAGTCTGTTGTTAGTGACACTTAAAGGCTGATGAAGTGCAACTGACTGCACACAGAGAACAACTGTGTTCTTGACCACTGTCAAACCTGGCAACCCCATGTGATTAGGACACAGTTTCCATACAGGATGCTCCACCTCATATATTTCAACATATCCTGCATCAAGCATGTCTGTGCTGCACCAGTGCAAGACCTGACTGAAGATTCACAATGTCAGAATTCAACAGACATTTTGCAAGCACAGTAGAATTTTAGAGATGAACACATCATTTCCTAAAACACAATAGACATCATTGTATTTACTGTATGCAGACAGGAGTCTAGCAAAGACTAAAACTATCTGTACTGTGTAAAGCAGCTCCATAATGCTGCACACTGATCCTTATATAATCAGATTAAATTGCTCAGTGTGAGGTATGGCTCAGCATAAATTACAGATACCGGTAATGTTTCCCACATCAGTGTATGAT
>JAVQJX010156849.1:0-10125 GCA_036025115.1 Ambassis agassizii
GACAGAATCAAAATCTTTGTGCTCTGTTATATAGACACACACACACACACACACACACACACACACACACACACACACACACACACACACACACACACACACACACACACACACACACACACAAACTCAAACAAATAGATACCCTACTGATTATTATTGCACCTTGCTAACAGGGCGAAACTGTTCCTTATGTCACGTCCAGGTGAGCGAGGTGTGGCCTGGAAGGAAGTGAAGATCAGCTCTATTTATTTCTATTTAAAGTGTGAAATAAACATTTGACATGGTGTGGATGCCCTGAGTGATACCTTGTAACTTCAAATTAGAGGGTCTTCATCTTTAGACTCCAAGTACCAAAGTAGTTGTGTGACAGGCATTAGAGTGTAAATGTTAACATATCATAAGTCAGTATCTAAGAAAACAAGAAGCAGATTGAGAGCCAGTAAAAGCAGGATTCATCATACAGAACCTTTCTTCCATGCTCTGTCTCTTGAATGTATTTTGGTTCTGTGACTGCTTACTCCATCTGCAGTGAGCTGTGTGGTGTTTATAAAAGCCTGAAATAACTCTCTGTTTGATGGAGACTGAGGGCTGGAGGACAGTGTAGAGTGCAGACTGGACATCTCAGTGGAAAAGATGCATGCTGTTTTCTTTGGTCTTCAGCTTTACTCTCATGGCTCCGTCTCAGAGCCCTCTTTAGTCTCACAAACAGCCCCTTTAATCACACCTATCCCCTCTGGATTTGGTGCACATTTAGTTCAGTCATGTCAGTATTGTGTTAAGTAGTGGTGACCATTAAAATAGACTAAAGATAAGATGCATTATGTGTCAGAGAGTCACATCTCCTTTTAGGCCATAATCACCACTCATACATTATATATGATATGATAATGTCAATGATACAATATTGATATTTTTTCCCCCCATCAGAACATGGCTTTGTGGACGTGAAGCCAGCTCAGCAACAAAACATTTCAGCCATGTTACAAGAAAATGTGGAGCTGAGAGTGGAGATCGAGGCCTACCCTCCCCCTCAGGTTCGCTGGACAAAAGATGGCGCCACCATCAAGGGAGACAAAACCATCATATTTAGACAAGAGCATGAAATAAGGTAATAAAATGAAACAACATGCCTTAAAACAATTAGCACTGGACCTGCGATTGGGTGACAGCCTGCATCTAGCTCTTCTCAGTCATCACCAGGAAAGGCCTCTGCAGAAAGAAACACAATACCCTCTAGAGGGAAGGACTCCGTCTTTCATCACACATGAACCATAAACACAGTCACAACTCACACAAACATCAAACAAAGTTTTATGGTTTCGCATTAAAAAAAATCCCAAAAGGAATATACCAGAAAATAAGAGAGGCCTCTGTTAACATGGGACATCTCAGTGTAAATAAACAGACATCTAATATGTTTCAATATCATCACACCATTAACAGCAGATTGTCACAAACACCACTACATTTAATCAGCTTTCCTGCTGCTGTGTTTTTCTGCTACTTCAGGTATGTCACTATTCTCACCTTGGTGAGAGTGAGGACGAACCAGAAGGGCCTCTACACTGTCCTCATTTCTAACGGAGACGACACCAAGCAAGTGACCTTTGATCTGGAAGTCCAAGGTGAGAAGATATGTGATTGAAATAAAAAGAGTTTGTTCTCAATTTTGTGTGTGTTTGTGTATAAACTGAGTTTTTTTTCATGTCATTATTAATTAATGGTTGCTGCCCCCTGTGTGTGCAGTTCCCTCTCAGATTAGACACCTAACTGACCAGCATCTCCCAGGAAAGAAACACTTGGTGACCTGTGTTGCTGAGGGGGTCCCAGCTCCAACCATTCAGTGGTACAGCTGTGACAGCATGCTCAAGTAAGTCATTCATCACTGAAGTGTCACACAGGCAACACTAGGGGGCTGACCATACACACACATTTATTTTTCTTTGCCTGCTTTGACTTTTAAAGTCCTGTGTTGACCCAATGTCCACCTCCAGGTGTAGCAACCAGACGGCGGTGTGGCAGCAGCTGACCCCAGAGCAGGAGGAGCTGAACATCCAAACCAACGTGAGCTACAGTGAGACCCGTAAAACCAGCCGAGTGCAGAGCCAGGTGACCTTCCATAAGCCTCAACAGGTCACAGTCCGCTGTGAGACCAGCAACAAGGCAGGACTTGTGGACAGACGAGACATAAAACTGGTGTCCAGCAGTGAGTGCCTATTTTATTGTTTATATTCGCAAAGTTTATAGAACTTTAGACATATATTTACTCTTTCACTGCATGATAAATAAGTACAAACTATACAGTCTGAAGGGTTTATACTTAAAGATAGTGTGAGTTTTTTTTTACCAAACAATGAGAAAAATTATGACTCAACATGTTTATAAGTGGAGATTTGTGTGTTTCTCTCTGAATGAAAACCTTATCTGTGCTTCTGTGTGTCCCTGTGTCTGTTGCAGCTTTGTTCTCCCAGGTGGCAGTGTTGGCTGCTGTTCTGGCCTTAGTGGTCATTGTCATCATGTCTTTCATCATCCTCATCGCCGTATGGAGGAAGGTGAGGCGACCAATCCCCCATTTCTAACAAGTTTGTCTTCAAAAGTCAGAATAAAAAGTCTTAAAAGATTTTTTTCTTTCCTCAGAAACCACGCTATGAGATCAGATGGAAGGTGATCGAGTCTGTGAGTCAGGATGGACATGAGTACATCTATGTGGACCCCATCCACCTGCCCTATGACCTGGCCTGGGAAATGCCGCGGGACCACCTGGTGCTGGGTGAGTCTTCATGCAAGAGAATGGGACAAAAATGATGTTTGCAGAGTCAGTCAGCAAACAGACAAATCAGTGCCAAAAGACTGTTAAAAATATATACAACCTGCACAGTATCAACAACCATTAAAGCTTGAATTATATGGGAGTTTAAATGAATCTATTTTAGATATCAAGCTGCCTATTTAACAATGTTCTGTTTGTTTGGTTATATTTAAATGAATTCAATTTATTTGACACAGTTACGAAACAAATACTTGTTATACTGGTTAGGAAATAAAATAAGGCGTTTTTGCCTTTGTGTCTCTTTTTATCTGTCTGAGCAGACTCTTAGTTAGTAGCTCACAGTAGTCAGTGGTGTGTGTGGTTTGGGTCGTCTGGGCACAGCGTGCGTTAGAATACCAAATGAGCTTTGTTAAACTTGTCTTCTTGGCTTTGTTCCCACTTCACTTTTTAAAGATCCTTTTAAACTTTTATGTCTCATGACGTGCTGTTGGTAGTCAGCTGCTCCCCTGCAAACAGGACACTTCCCAAGCCTGCTCACTTAGACTAAGGAAAATAATGTGTACCATCCGTATAATCTGATAGAAACAAGTTTCTAATCTAATCATCCTTGACTACAATCATGAAAATGTGCTAATTTGATGAAGAGAAATGTTCTCCTTTCCCTTTTCAGGTTTAATGTGTGTCCCATTCAGACCTTGCACTGAGGCCTTCTTTGTATTTCAGGTCGCACTCTTGGATCAGGAGCATTTGGCAGGGTGGTTGAAGCAACTGCATACGGTCTCACACATTCCCAGTCCAGCACAAAAGTGGCAGTGAAAATGCTTAAATGTAAGACATACAATGTAAAAAATCACAGTCTAAAGCCCTGTGCGTAATTTGTGTGAACATCATGGAGACCCCCGCATAGCTGTCAGATATTGTAATATTCCTGTGAGCTCTGAGAGAGCAGCAACCTGCTGAGCTTTAGTTTGGTTGCCAGTCTAATTCAAGTTCCAGCCCACAGGTCATTTAGCTGTTTGGCAGAGACGCAGTGTGTCCTGCTCTCACTGTTTAGTTCTCTTGTTGTCTTACCTACCTCATACTGCCCTACTTTTATACAGCTCTCTCTCTCTCTCTCTCTCTCTTTCTCTCTCTCGCCCTTCATCCAGCTACAGCCAGGCGGAGTGAGACTCAGGCGCTGATGTCAGAGCTGAAGATCATGAGTCACCTGGGTCCTCACCTCAACATTGTCAACTTGCTCGGAGCTTGCACCAAACATGGTGAGCATACACACCATCGTCATGGCCATTTACATTTACAACTTGGGGGCATGGGCTGGTAATCAGAGTGCTGCCGGTTCAAGTCCTTGTGTGGAGGTGGACTGGTAGCTGGAGAGGTGCCAGTGCACCTTCAAGATACTTCCGAGGTGCCCTTGAGCAAGTACTGAACCCCCAAACTGCTCGGGGCCTGGCAGCTTGCAGCGCCAACCCCCACTCCTCCTCCCCTCCATGCATGTGCAAGGTGTGGTTATGTGGTGATGTGTATGCATGAAAATATAGGAGTGAACTGTCATTTCCCTCAGGGATTAATATAAAATTAAATTAAAACTTAAAACCATAGTCAGTGGTGAGGATTTTTATAAGTGGTATTGGCTGAGATACAGCAACAGTGACATTCATTTCTTTTTATGTCCTTCAAGTCATTTGAACTCCCTCATCAAATACAATATTGAGACCAAATGCACACAGACTAAAGGATGAAATCTGTGAGTGGTTCAGTAGATTTATCGATAGACATCTACAGTGGATTCCACAAAAGATATTTTATAGAGTGAATAATAGGGTAAACGAGACAGTTAAATTTCACATGCTCATTTCAAAGACAAAAACATCCATATCTCCTCAGAGTTGGTCAAACATCAGTCAGATTATCTCAGTGCTGCACTTCTCCACTATCTCCACAATAGATAATAATAATTTATTTCTTGAGCAGTCAGAAAATGAGTCATTGTGAATAAATCACATTTTTATTTGTACATAAGTGAGTGCGGCCTTAGATGCTTTATTTCATCTTGTTTCCTTGTGGTTCTCCATTCAGGCCCTCTGTACCTGATAACCGAGTACTGTCGCTATGGCGACCTGGTGGACTACCTGCACAGGAACAAGCACACCTTCTTGCAGTACTATGCTGAGAAGAACCAAGAGACCGACTGTGTCATTTCAAGAGGAAGCACCCCTCTCAGCCAGGGGAAAGGGTGAGAGGAGCAGACAAAATGCATTCATCACTGCACAAAGGAGCTTTTCTTGACACGTCTCAGCTGCCACATACCAACAGTTATCTGCCTCATAGGACGTATGAAGTTTCATTAGACGAGGGGAAACCAACAAGCAATTATGGATTTAGGTCAGGTCGATGATTTTTCACACTTAATGTATTCCTTCAGCTATGTGTCATTTGGAAGTGAGAGCGATGGCGGATACATGGACATGAGCAAAGACGAGCCGTCGGTCTACGTCCCCATGCAGGAGCAGATTGACACCATCAAATATGCAGACATCCAGCCCTCTCCCTATGAGTCTCCCTACCAGCAGGACCTCTACCAGGAACAAGGTTTGATCAGTGTGTCCATAACCATTCATGCTCTTTAGTATTGACAATAATTGATTTTCCATTGTCATAAAAGAACTTAAGCATTAAGAATTCACAGGAAATAAACATGGAGCATCTGTCTGCTCACAGGGGGAGGAACTCTGCTCAAATGAGCTGGATAGTATATGAAAAATAATCAGTGATCTTAAAATAGTAAAGTGCAAATCATGAACAGATGAATTGTTTGGTCTTTTATGACAGAGTGCAGAAAGTATACAGACAAATGTTACAGCACATAAAGCGCATGAGCTTCACTTCAGCCCACACAGTCACAGGACACTCACACAAGACAATGTCCTCTTTCATTAGATGCTCATCACCTTCTTTTCCTCTTTCTCACCTTGTTGTCTCATCCAGGTGGCAGCAGGTCGGAGCTGGTGATCAGCGACTCGTCCATTCTCAACTACGACGATCTCCTGGGCTTCAGCTACCAAGTGGCAAAGGGGATGGAGTTCCTCGCTTCTAAGAATGTAGGATGTTTAACATATTGTTCCACCAAACAGCTGGATTTAGTCATTGGGCCAGATAAACACCGCTATATCAATTTATCAGAAATGATTACAGTAAATGAAAAAAAAAAATCAGAGTTTTAAAACATATACATATGAAGGTAAGTGTGTTGAGGTGACATGGATACATGTGACAGTTCTATAATTCACTTTCACATTTAAAAGTAGTTCAGTTGAACACTGGCTGGTTAAACTGCTACCTGAGCTGATTATAGAGGCCTGTTAGTTTTGTTAGCACAGCAGTCTGCTTTAACATGCAGCATGTCTCAAATTGTTCCCATCCCATAACATTTATACCATTTTAAAATGTCTTTTAAACAAATATGAGCAGGTTTTAACAATCTGTGTGGAAACGCCAGCTAACAGAATCATTTTTTTGTTTAATTGACAGGTGTGGAATTTGTGGCACAGATTATCCAGGATTAAAAGCATTTGTCTGCCGTAGTACATATATACACATTTATACTCTGAAGTCCATTCAAAAGTCCTTTCAAATCTCTTTAATCCACACCAAAACAACAAACTGTGGTGTTCTTGGCATATTGTGTTATGTGACATGTCTTTGTTCCTCCACAGTGTGTCCATCGTGACTTGGCTGCCAGGAATGTGTTGATCTGTGAGGGGAAGCTGGTGAAGATTTGTGACTTTGGCCTGGCCAGAGACATCATGCATGACTCCAACTACATCTCTAAAGGAAGTGTAAGTAGTAAAGTCATATTTAATAAAGTAGCAAAGAGGATTTGTATTTGAATACACGACTGACTGTAGACACACACCAAGAAAAAAACAATGGAACTAAATAACATTCAGACATCAGATTTCTAAGTGGATCAACAAAATGCTGGAGCCTTTTAACCTGCAGACTGATAATCTTTCTGTTTGTTTTTAGACCTTCCTGCCCCTGAAGTGGATGGCACCAGAAAGTATTTTCCATAATTTATACACCACGCTGAGTGATGTGTGGTCATACGGCATTCTTCTCTGGGAGATTTTCACGCTGGGTCAGTCTCAACACACAACATATTCACACAAACTAAATCATCAGCAGCACCGTATGGATCCCTCATTTTTTTCTGCTCAAGTCAAAATCTCTTTAATATGTGATGAGATTTCCATGTGTCTGTAAATTAGTATGCAGGGCAAATGTCCAATTCCATGTACATACCAGTTTGTTTGAAGACTCATATGAGGTCAAAATCTTATTAGGCACAGTCAAGCTTTGAAATCAGCATTTCCTTGCTCAGGGTATTGTGAGCATTTTTTTTTTAAAAAAAAACACTCTTCCCACGATTTTTGAAACAACCATGAAAACAAAGAAGACAGTTTGTAGCATATGCAGCATAAGCCTGAGTGGTGGAAAACAAACTCACAATCCAGCCTCTGTAAGCGAAAACCAAAGATTCTCTGTCTCAATTTGACATTCATTGGACTTTTTGGATCCATATTTCTTACAGATCTGGGTCAGAATAACTTATTTACTGCACAATAAATTTAGCTCCAATAACATGCAGTGTTTTTTTCTTCTCAGAAAACCAATGGAATCCTTTTATTGTGGGAAACACTGTCTACGTTAAGACTGTTAGTCTATTAGCATGACTTAAAATTATTCATCCAGATGAAGTTATCTTATATTCAGCTCTCTGGTCCGTGTAAGTCGTTTGCTTTCTGGGCTAAGTTTTGATCTATTTGAATTGCTCTGTGCAGGAGGAACCCCCTACCCTGATTTGCCCATGAATGAATTATTCTACAGTGCTTTGAAGAGAGGTTACCGAATGGCCAAACCCGCCCACGCCTCCGATGAAATGTGAGTCTCATCATCAGTTTGGCACTTTGTGCTTTTCCAACAAGTCTTCACACCTGATGCAAAGAATGAGAAAATAAAGTCTTGTCATGTTTGCAGTTATGAAATCATGAAGAAGTGCTGGGATGAAAAGTTTGAGAAGAGGCCTGAGTTCTCCTCTCTGGTGCACAGTGTGGGGAACATGCTGACCGACTGCTACAAAAAGGTACTTCATTTATGCTCATCTTATACTGCAGTGTAGTGTAGAACAAGTTTTTTTTTTTAAATAATTTTTTTTCATCAAAATTCAAATGAAAAAAGGTACTTTTTCAGAACTACTTGAATTACTTGCTGTTTTGTTGTCAGTTTTAATATTATTCCACAAAAAAAATCTTTTCCATCACTGATAGGTTTGCAAAGTCTCTCAAAGTTACATGTAATTTAATTATATATGCGCATTTAAACAGGTGATTGTTTTGGACAAAGGCTCCCTACAGTCTGTGTCATAAAAAAAAATCACCAGACGATGTTTTTGTGATCACAAAAGTTGTGTACATATTGTCTCTTTGCACTATTGTATGCCAAATTGCCCACATTCAGTCTTTTGTATCCTGATGACAGAGATACAACCAAGTCTGTGACAACTTCTTGAAGAGTGACCACCCAGCAGTCGCCCGCACCAAACCCAGACTCTCCTCACCCTTTCCAATCGCCAACCCTGCGTTTGGCTCCTCTTCTCCCATCACCCCCGCCGCCTCTCCTCCTCCTCCCCTGGAACCCCACATCCATCAGGGTTTCAGACAAGAGGCAGACACACAAGAAATAATCCCTTCATACAATGAGTACATCATTCCCATTCCAGACCCCAAGCCGGAGGAAGGTTTCACTGATGTGCCGTCAGAAAGTCCTGTAAGGTACGACCTGCTGAAAAAGAAATGTGCCAAATGCAGCAGAACGATGAAAATGTATTTTTGCTTTAGAAGCGTTTTTTTTTTCCACCACACACCCACACATCCAGATGTTGAGCTGAGACAATAGCTGAATTATGTAGATGGACATGGAGACATGTTTTTATAGTGTATATAAACACACAGTCAAAGGATTTAAAATGATAATAACTAAATATATTCACATAGGAAAGCAGCATGTTATTATTAACTTCCTGTTTTTTAAAGAGACCTCATGAAGTTTGGGAATGAAGCAAACTTGAGTTTTGGCTGTGAGGCAACTCCTCTGTTTATATGGTTCAAGTTGGACTGTGAAGCTCTAATGGAGCTCTAATTAAAATCTATAATGTTATTTGTGAAATGATGTAACATTAATCTCTCTTTTTATTTGTCTTCCTTCATGTTAATATGACAGATTGATTAGTCACTAAATAACTGTAGGAAATTGTCTGAATTTTATTATAGGGAAAACATTTACTTAGATAATCAATAAAATAATAAGTAAATGGATTAGTTGCAGCCGTATTTATGACATTTAAAAAAAAAGTTTCACTTCTTTCAGTGCTTTCATGTCTTTTTTAAAAAGTTTTACTGAGAAAAATAAGAATAGCGTCAAATTGTCCCAGTAATTTGGAGCACGTGTAGACGGAGCTTTCCACATATAAAGAGGCAACACAAAAGATGTGTGTATTCATTTTCCACATGAGTACAAGTGCAGACGTCTGGCTGGTTGCCCTGTCTTTCTGTGACTCATACGTGACTGAGCGTACAGTCTGAAGCAGTCTGATTTTTGTTCCCCTGCCCTCAGCTCTCTGGTTCTGGAGGAGGAGACTGACTCCATGTCTCAGGACACGGCTGACACCCTTCCAGAGGAAGACAGGCTGGAAGAGACCAGTGAGAGGGACGCGCTGCTGGGCTCCTCCGGGACGCCTGAGGTAGAAGACAGTTTCCTGTAACCCTGAGAAAGACACAGCTTCTTTTTGGGGATTTCTTTTTTAACACTAAAGGGAACGTGACTAAACTAAAATGTAGCAAAACAAGAGAAGGCAGTGTCTGTATTTCCACTAAGCACTCGAACAGTTTCTGCCTTTTCTTTTTGAGTTCTTCTTCTTTTAACTACAAACAGTAACTAATAATGGATAAAATTCTTCCTGTCATTTTTGGAAGTTTGCCACAATATAAATATGGTACTCTCCTAACTTTTCCCACACAGACATATGAGGCATTATGAAATCCACTATGTGCATTAAGATGACTGTCTGCCTCTTAATATTTAGCCCCATCTTTACGGTTCATAGATTTTTGAAAAGCGGGTGATTTTTTTTAAAACGTTTTTTTGTTTGTTTGTTTTAATACAAAATAAAAGCATAAACAAATTTACATGGAAGAAATTGATAATAAATACTTTTCATACAATCAAATAAATGTGTTGTAAAAGAAATTACAGGACTGACTTCACATGCATTGTCTTAATGTGAGAATCCCTTTTAG
>JAVQJX010156916.1:0-13837 GCA_036025115.1 Ambassis agassizii
GCAGTAGGAAAACCTCAGCTATTAATAGTTTATTTTCTGAGAAATGTACAATTAACGTTGTTTTACCGTAATAAATAGTATTAAACATGACACATTTATGGGCTTCAAACTTTGCAGTAACTAGCTTAAAACTCCTTGCTCTCAAATTACCAATCCAAATCATGACTTTACTGTGTAAAAATGAAGTAAAGTACTGATGGACTGCTGAGTGCACATTTGTGACATACACAAGAGCACACATGCCCTCCCCAAATACGGCTGTAAATCTCCAGTGAACTGCCAGTGCAGGCAGTCCCTACAGGCACAGTTTTCACAACTAGGAAAAACCATGTAGGAAATCCATACTAGCTGATAGTCAGCCCCACTGAATGTGGATAAGACCACATGGCCAGCTAATAAGATTCATCAGTTACTTAGCCACAGTCAAGACCAAACTCCACATTTATGCCTACAGAAGTGCAGAGGGGATTTTTAATGTAGTGTCATTAATCATTGCTGTGACTTCTGAGATGCAAAGGAATACACATTCTCAACAGATGTCAAGAGACTATTTTAAGGGCACTTCAAAGAGGCCACTGACCTAAGAATAAATTTACAGAGAGTCAGATAAATTTGGTAGCATGTTAAGCAGTACTGTAAGTGGATCGGTACTTACAGGTAGAGGGATACAATCTTGGAAGCTGCCTGTCCTAAATCAGGTATGGAGGTCAGCTCATTGTGGTCCAGTCGCCTGAAAGTGACAAACACATAGAGTAGAGGATTTAAGAACAAATATCCTGGAGGAATCCCAAAGAAATGCACTGGAATTACATGTTGTCATGGAGTTAGTGGGCTAGGACAGAAACTAAAAAACAAACAAACGTATATTTACCATCTCACAGTCCTATAGGACAAGTTACATTTTTATTTAGCGATGTTACAATTCACCAAATTATTCTAGATACTTTATCAAAATCCATTACACTGCAAATAAATCAAAAGATTTCAAATAGGACTTGTCACGTCTGCCGCAGAGCAAGTGGCAAGTCATCCTTTTAAAATCCAAAAATAACGGCGGAGTAAAACAGATGTCCAGGAGCGTATGACTGGTCTGCAGGCCTGCCAAAGATGTCACCAGAGTGTGTATCACCAGTTAGTTCGTGTATGTGTGTGTACGTGTTCTGTGTACTGGTGCTGAGTGACACAAAGCCAAGCCCTCTCCTCACCATATAAAATATTTACAAGGCCAGTGTTGGCCACAGTATCAGGTGGTGGAGGGAAGGCTTAATATAGAAAACCACCACTTAATTCTCAATTGGACTTAGTTCAAGGCAACACATATGAGGATGCTGCAAGGAAGCAGAGTGGCAACCATGTACGTTGGAATTAAGTCGTTGATAATAGCAATAAAAAAAGGCACGGTACCAGTGGAAATCATGTCTGTGTGTGAGTACTGCTGACTACTTACAGCTCTTTCAAGTTGGGCAGGTTGGCAAAGGCCTCAGCGTTGATGGCAGCCAGCTTATTGTGGCCAAGGTTTCTGAAAACAGAAGACAATGTTATAAATGTGTATAAAAAGAAGAAGCAATCCGGAAACATGAATTAATCTTTATCCACAGTGCAACAATATTTTTTTCAATGTTATTGTATCTGTCATATAATAGTTTAAATAAGGATCTAGATCAATAGCAACAATTATATCTCCAATTTGACAAACAGCTTCATCCATCCACATTAAGTATGTCTGAAAACACTGCAGTACATAAATTCAGCCAGCCTTCAAGGAGCACCCCGATCAATATCCATCGATACAGAGTGTCTCTCTCCTGGCTCACTTTCCAAACATCACCCACAGGCCATTCATCTGCAGCAGTCAATTTGCACTTTAGGCTAACAGTGTATTTAATAGCTGGCACTTGACTTGTACAGAGGCTTATTAGAGAGTGATTTGTCCAGTGATACAGCGATACTGCTGTCAGCAGGTGGGTGCACGGGATGCACCTAATACACATCTGCACTTCAGATTAGGCCAACGCGCAATATCAATCGAGTTTATTTCGCACAGAAATGAGTGCCATGTCTGTCACACTCACACACACACCTCCTGCTGAGCTGGCATGCAGCCTGCCTGTTGGCAGAAAGCAGGCTGTAGTCTGGGCAGTGTTTGTGTTTGTGTGGTGGGGTTAGACTAGGCGAGACAAAGGGAGCCCACAGCTCCGAGCCGCCTGCCTCCCCTCCATCCTTCTGTCCAGACGTGAGAGACAACCTAGGAATGTTTCACAGGCCTGCCGAGAGATTGCTACTTGTTCAAAGACAGGGGACACTTTTACCTGATATAACACATTCCTCATTCTCTTGTGTGCCACCTAATGTGGCCTTCAAGGCCACTGTAGGAAAGAGAAAAGGGGCAGTTCCAGGACTCAAGTCAATGGCAGAGGTTTAGTTCATACCAGAAAAAGATATCAAAAGGTAATGTGAGGAGACTGCCATACATCATAGACACTCTACTTCATAAAGAAAACAATTCAGGCTCATCAATCTCAATCGCTGTGTCACTTGACAGATTTCCCTTTCTAGTCTTTTGTGCTTTATTGCAGATAATGACAGTCTCCTTTCCCAATTCTTACTCTCAACGTGTGTATGTGACGAGATAATAGCAGAGCATGTGTGTGCCCTACAGGCACAAGCCTGACAAGGAAGTGTGCATGCACGTCTATGTCATGATCATTTACTAGGGCACCTCCCATTGTGGCCTAGATTGCTAAATTGTTGTCCCCTGCAACAGGAGGCAATTACCTCGTTATGGTGAAGCAAAGTGAAAAAATACATCCCACAGCATTGGCATGAAACTCAAAGCTCAAAATAAAGAAAACAGAACAAAGGGATGACTAAGGAGTCATGTTTGAGAGCTAAACCTGCCATACGGGTGCTAAAGGCCAACAAACAAAGCTGGTTCTTTGTGTGTGTATGCTCATGCATGTGCCTTCTTCTCAGTCACCTATGGTTTACACAACTGATTCTTTTTCTCTTCCCTTCATTCAGACAGATTTATTTTCTTACCTATCAGATGAGATAGGTTTCACAGTGTTTTAACACCTACTGTTGAAGGCGATGTGATAAGGTTAGTCCCCCCCCCCCCCCCTCATGCTGTGAAGGCAGTGGAGTGAAGGAGAAAAAGGGGGGGGGGGGGGGGTGGCTCCAGCGCTAGGTATGGTTAATGCTTTCCAGAAAGTGACCTTACATTCATGCTGTTTCTAGAAAGAATTTGCTGTGTCGGGATCAGAAGCATTGCAGTTTTTGACTGCTTCACAAGTGGAGAGACAGCCCACACTAACAAGAACAAACCAATATCCTGTCCACATGTTTCCCTAAGTTTATGTCATATAATTGAACCAGCTTGAAATGGATATGTAGTTCAGAAAATTAAACACGGCACGCACTACTACAACACAACTTGCTTATAATAACTGTTTATTTCTGACATTATTTAGAAGGATGCAAACCCCCACCCCAGATACTTCAGCAAGCAGAGAGGTCAGCATAACCTGCTCGTTGTCAGTAGACCTACAGAGGAATGAAACAAAAGGGCAGCTCATCTGGGAAATATAAGCACAGTTACAACTCCCACCTTCTTACTCCACCCAAGCATCTCAGCCCTAACCTTCTCTGCACATTTAGATGATGATATTTCATACAATAAAATCATATCTAAATTCTAGGTTAAGTCGCCTATATAGAATAATAAATGGTTCATTTAAATATAGAAATGGGCTAATATGAAAAACTGTAACTCGCAGACACATTTGTCACATAAGTCAATTGACGTCATCATAAGTGAGCTAACTACTGGAAGGATATGTGAGGAATCTGAGGTTTAGTCTTAGCCAATCTGGAAAACAGCTCTTCAGTAGACTTAGTGATAGACTCATAAAACCTTGTCTGACTAGGCAGCTGTCTTAAGAAGAAAGAGAGAGCTCAGTGCCTGCAGTAGACCGTCACTGCTGGACCATGTAGCTGATTTGACATATAAAACTCATTAAAAGGCTTTAAAAAATAGCTGTGTTATGGGTGCTGTGGGAGTGCAGGAAAGCTGGGAGTACTGGAGTGATGTCATAGCATATGACACTATGCTTGTAAGTTAGTCTGTGTGTGGGAGAGAGAGGAGGAAAGAGAGCACGGACTTACACATACAGAGATACATCATCATCTTTCCTCATTTCCACCACAGATAAATGCAGCATGAACTTTGCTCACTGAAAGTGTGAAGTGATGTCAGAGATGAGCCTTTTGTAGTCCAGCTGTGAGACAAAACCCTTTAATGCGTTCAGTTTTGGAGCATCATAAAAATGGTCATATAATAATCTGTGACACAGAGTGCCAGATACACACGCGCGCGCACACACACACACACACACACACTACTCTTCCTGTCATTAAGGCCCAGTTTATAGCCCAGCAACTGCAGTGAGAGTGTACACAAAGCTAAGGCCAGCTCCAAGCCACCATTTTACACACAAGTCATACACGGAGAAAGAAAAGGAGCCAATATCTTATCAACTTTGACAAGGTTAAAAGTATAAGCCAGCTATAGCAATGACGAATTTGATCCTGTAAAGTCTGAGTGAAAATGTCACTTAATAAGTATTAGATCTTGGGAGGGCAAGAAGATCTTAGGTGCAAGATCACAGAGATTAGCCCTGATGGGGTCAGCATATTTTACCATTTGCATTACAGATTCTCCCCACCCACACACACACACAATTCAACAAAGAAGTTGCTCTGGCCTTTGAAATCCAGCAGACTAGGAGCGTGACTCAGTTTCTGAAGTTTGCCGAGGCAGGAAGGCGGGCCACATCTTGGGGCCATGTGCTGCACTACACTGTTAGTTTGGGGCTAAAGCAGGAGATGGAGCAAGGAACTCCAAATAAACAGGGAAAAGGTTGCGAAAAAGATTTTGAACTAGCCTGAGGCACCACATGAACCCATGGCCAAGCGCAGCGACGCCAGCCTGGACACTTCAGAAGAGAAGCACAAAACTGCTCACAATGTCCACAGTACATACACTTGTGTGCAAACCATACCATGTGATAACAATGTAATTAGTAACAAACGGCGCCAAACTAGGTTCATTATGAGTACAGAGAAATGACTGTTCCCAATTAATCTGAAACAATAACATAAACACTGTATGTCTCTGTAGTGGGTCTATTGTTATAGCACAGTGCAGACAGCTGACCTTATGCTCTTTACTTCAAAGTTGAAGAAAATGACAGAGTTTTTATTGTGTCCAGTTTTTCCCTGCTGATGTTTATTTTACTAGCAGCGCAATAATTACCCATGATAATAATTGCATGTGAATTTGTATTTGTCTAGACATTGAAACACTGATGTTCTATTCCAAAGCATTAGAAAAGCTGGAGAGACAAAGTGATTGGGTCAAAATCAAAATCTTTGGCTCAAGTTAGAACTCCAATCTCCCCTCTCTCAAAGCACTGTCTGTTTTCTGGGGAGACGCTGCTTCACTTGCGCAGTACCTTTCTCAGTCTCTATCCAAGTCACGCTTTTTTCTCCAGATTTCCAAACTCTTACCAGATGTAGAGAATTCACAGATGATTCATTGATCAGACCCACTTTGTAGACACTGACTTTGGGGAAAAAAAACTTGGCATCCTAAAGTCTTGACAAGAGTCATCTATTCAGCCAGCTGAATTCCTACAGAATGACTTGTGGCAGCAGCTGTTTGATTGTCATTAAAGGCAGTGTGAGGTCATGAGCTTATTCCATATCTTCATGTTAATGTCAGACTTTATCTGTTGTTATTAGAAAGAAGGCCCAACCGTAGCTGTTTCTTCCTAATTTGTTCACAGCTTAACTGTTATATGAATGATCCCAACTGGCTAAGACGATGGATCATTTTCAATAAAAAAAAAACTAAATTCCTTCTTGCCTTTAAATTTCCATATAGAAACTTACAGTATTTGACTTAATGAGGGAAAAAAAAGTGAAGAGCAGCTGATAAAAATCAGTGCCAATGATATCATTCCAAAGCCTTCCAGACGTCCAAGTTGGTACTTTTAAAATATCTGCTAGAAGAAATGCGAGTCACAAAGCTAGCAAAACTACGACAATAAACAAACTTGGTGTAATCACTCACAATACCACAAGATTACAAGGCTGCATAGCGAGAAATGCCCTCAAAACCACAAGGGGCTCATGCCTGCTGAGTGCTGCTGCTGCTGCATCTCTGCCCTGACTGCTGAATGTTCATGTGTTTAACCAGGAGATCAAACATAACTGCAACTGAAGCGTTCATATATCAGTCAGTCCTTCTATCAAGTACAAGTTTACAAACTACAATGAGAGAAACACTGAGAAGGGCTAGCATAGCCCTAGTGTGTAAGGTTATTCAGTAGGCTTATTAATAGATCAAATAAAGCAAAACGCTACCTAAAAATAAAGGCGATGTGTCTGACAATATCTGACGCTCTAGCAGATGGTCCCGGTCCCATTTCCTCTGGGTTTCTTTTTTGTGTAACAACGTGTGGGATGGTGGTTGAGGTTTCTGACCACTGACAGGACTTTCACCAACTAGTGGAACTAGCCTGAAGGCAGCAGCAGCAGACCGTGACATTAACAAAACACTTTCAGTGGGTGGAAAATGTCCCCTCTGCCTCCCACTCATGTTCCCCCCAGGCCAGGTGATCTGCAGCCACACCCCCTGCCGTCCAGTCCGCAACCAGCCAGCTGAGCTCCTGGTCTCTGTCAGGAAACCACCAACACAGCCCATTTCCTGAGAGCAGGAGCCAAAACCAACAGTTGGAAATGATGTTTACCAACAAGGCTTTAACTGCAAGGTTTAAGGCTACAGTTTGGGGTGGCGTGCATTTGATGTACACTATGGCCACCATATTTGGACCTGAGAAACCATGTGTAAAATGGAGGATTACAAAGTGGATCATTCACAATCAGGGTTCTTCTTGCTTTCACAATAGTGGCTGATAGGTGGTGATGTATCACAGCATAGGAAAATAAAGACAAACACTATAAAAAAAAAAACAAAGCACATAAAAATACAACTTTCCATAACAGCAGAAAGCAAAAAGGCTTTTACAATCTCATGAGAAAAGATGGAAAGAGAGGCGCTGGCAAACAGACACCCTCTATCTGCTTTATCTCTATCCAACCACAGCAATCACAGCCAAAATTAGTAATGCTCATGCTTTTATTTACTTGCAAAATCCCATTACGCCAGTGGCACTGTGGGCAAAAATGCTTTTTATACGCATTACTGTGGCTGCAAATAAGATAAGACACCACTCCTGAGAGGGAATATGTGACTGTGTGAGAGGAAACTTGCTTTGAATGTTATTAGGCTATTCATCAATCAGAAACAGTAGACGAACATCTGAGACTGGCGGTCACTGTTAAATGTTAGAGGTACTAATGTAAACCAGCAAATAATACTAAAGATATCCATACGTTTTTTTTAAATTAAAATTAAATGTGCCAAACATTTGTTTTAGCAACACATAATCAAAATAGTAGTTTATTTTTTTTTTTTAAATCTACACTCTACACCCAATCTATAACACACTTTCCCCCACCCTACTTCCCTCGGTACTTACTGGCCCTGCCAGGATGTGCTAACACATTTGTTTCCCTTAATCTTCATCAAGGCCATGTTCTCACAGAGGACCATTAAAATCAGGGTCCTGAAGGAAGATATTTTGACAACTGGAAAGCATTAAAGCTTTTTTTTTCTCCTGTGGTCTTATTTGTGCCTCACAGGACTTGCGACTGCAGCTGATGGATGAATTGCTGGGCCAGCACCTGCCCTCTAGCCACCTATCTACCCCAGACAAATACTCATCAATTTTTCCTAAATCATTCCCACAAAAACACAGTGTGACTTCAGACTAGGAGGTGAGAGGGTTTAATACAGGCAAATTATGAGCTGAGCATAATTAATTACTACAAATTTAAAGTGTTGTATGAGATTAATCCTATGTCATGTTTTCAATGCAGAAATAGTCCTTTCACTGCAAAAAACAATATAAAATCTGTTACTGTGTGTATAAAAATATATTTCCACCATATACTTTCATCTGCATCACCTGCAACCTGCTGAGAGATTCTCTGCAACTCTCCTACATTCTGGTGGAGGTATGATGACTCTCCATTAGACGATTTCATTCTGTGAGCTGCTGTATAATTGCTGCAAGTGCTGGGTTCATTACTGTAATCCCAGTTTAAGAGCCTGCACAATGATAATTGCAACAGCTACATGACAGCTCAATCATTCTTCACCCACACAGCAGGGAGGGGAAATCTTCATTATTTTATACTGGATTTATGCTATCTCATCAGCAAAGCAGAATGAAGACAAGTTTTTGTTTGCAACTAAGTTTCACAAAGCGCAAATAGTATATACAGTATATATATATATATGGCTAATTGATGGGCTTCTTCTTGATTAACAACTGCAGTCACACATGCTTTAGCCATTTTTGTTCACTGTTATTTCCGACAGGTGGTGTAGAGATTTTCCTCCTAGGTGAACATCTGCATTATGCACAAGACAGAGCTGGTTTGGGTGGCTTGTATTTACTGACACCCACCAATCCTGTCCTTCCTAATACCACTGCTGCTGCTGTGTCCCTGGGGTAAACATAACAGAGAGAACGGATTCCACACTGATTTCACTTGGCTCATATGCCTGAAGGTAGAGATGGACAAACACACTTTGTTTAAAACCAAGGCGCTGTGACACTCAGTTAGCTCTATTTACAGGATAAATCAATTATTGTTGTACTGCCACAACACAACAGTCTCCCTTTCTCTCTCTCACACACACACACACACACACACAGGCAGCAATAAAAAACTACAACAATCTTCAACCCATAATATTAAAACAAAATAATCCTACACTTGAGTGGACAGACTTAGCATAAGTTACTTTATAATAGGATCACACTGGGCCACAAGTGAAACTGTCCATACTTGTCTCTTGGGGGTTTACAGTAATCATCTACTAATCTGGCACTTTTACAGACCACAGTGGAAAAGAGCTAGTTCCCTTTGAGTTACCTGCCAGCACAATGCGGCTATCTCAAGTGGTGTCGAAATATGCAACCTAGGTGTTTTAAAAGATAATTCCAAGCCATAAAACCATTCCCTTTGAAAACAACAAGATTGCGGGTCCTTAAATCTTGACCGATAAAGTTTGGACAAGATAACAGAAGCAGACCTACTGAGACACAGGGCTCTCTACACAAACTGAAAGGTCTGGAGTAACTGCTTTACAGTTGTCCCACAATAGATGTCTACTGTTCATGAGGACAGCATGAGTAGTGTCCGTGTGTGTGCACACATGATAAACAGCGTCTGCGCTTGATCTTGGCAGAGTGGTGCTTCAGGGCATTGAGGCTACCCGCGCACAAGTGCCGTTATTCATGTTTTCAGAAGACTTTTTAAAAGTTGCATTCCTGACTTCACAGGGAAAGATAAACTGCCACAGAGTAGACTGGGAGCCAGAGGACTCTTTGGGCCTTTAGTCTTTAACCCCTGGTTCCCAGAAACACACACAAACAGATGCTCAAAAAATCTGCAACAGGACACATAATTGTCACTGAGGAGTAGTAATTGCCACTGGACACTGGGCGCATGCAATATCCTGCAGCAAGAGCCAAAATGTTGATTAGGAGGATAGAGAGTGGTGTTGTCTGTGAGTAAATTTGTGTTGTTCAGCTTGATAAGTGCTGAAGTTCCCCAAACATTGGAGGCTGTTTCATAAAAATGTCTGAGATTGGCTCATTTCCTGAATGTCCTGAATGAGCTGGCGGATAAGGGTGCCTGTCTTACCTGGAGGAACTGATTAATTTATAAGAAATTTAATTTGTGGACTACGGCTAGCTACACAGAATGAGAAGTTAGAATAATACTTGTAATACATGTGACTGAGATTTATTTGTAATGACATGTTTGAGTCTATTTGTTTTCTCACCCCTGGTAGACAGTTTGTCCATTCTAACAGGGGATAACATTTCAGATGTCTACACAGAGGACACACGTTGAAGATATCAAAATTATTTGCTGACCTGACTGGAAAGGACGTTGATATGCTATAGCCTGTAGCATTCAGCTACATTTCTGAAATAACTTTCATGTACCTCTGTTGTTATTACACATCTGTTAGCCTGCTGTAATTAACGATCATCAAGCCTACCTTGAAAAATAAACCAAAATATCATTAATGAATGAATCATTCAGTCTCATTATTGGCTTACTGTTAAACTGAAACGTATTTTCTTTTTTTTAATAGATTAAGTAATGCTCATAATTGCATCCCAATCAGGTTACAACATGATGTCTGCCTGAGTAAGTTTGTTGTTCCATTAGTTTCCAGAGTGGGGTGCAGGGCCCTCAGTAGGAGGGACGGATGACGGGGAGGGGGGACTTTTAATGGGGTAACAGGGTGTCCCCAGTTTAGTTTCACTACTTACTCAACTATAGTTATGAAGGAGGTATAAACATAGCGGCTGTGACAGCTGTCCTCGGTCCCCCTGTCATAGTTTGATAGACAATTATACAACTCAAAGCTGGACCACAGAAGTCCTCTCTGGCTAGATTCCTGGAGACTGGAGAGGGTTTTTTTGGCTTGTATTACACGTGTCTCACACAAAGCTGGCTTAAAAGTTGCAGATGTTGTGTAGTTCTCTCTCTCTCTTTTTTTTTTTTTTTTTTTTTTTTTTTTTACAAACATTGTTATCCCGTTATGTGCTGGTCAATAAATAGACTTGGGCATCTGAGCGTTTTACTTACAAGGAAACAGTCCGGACAGGAAGGTCCAGAGGCGTCGCCGTCAGCTCCCGCTCGCTACAGTCCACTGAATCCCCATTGCAGGTACAGTTCTGAGCACATGGTAAATCTGAGCTCAGTCCATAACTGGTGAACAGTCCGACCGTCAAAATTAAATAAAAAACACAACGAGATACATATCCAAATCGTCCCGGGAGCGCCGCCATTTTGTATCCAGTTTTTAATAGCGCGGCCGCTGAGCTTTCTCTCCTTGTGCCCACAAACTGGATTATTTATGTAGCTTCGTTAAAACTGGACGCTTTTTATAGTACATTAAATTGTCTTTTGTAACATATAGGCTAGTAAACACAACTTGAACCGCTTTCCGTCCGAGCAACATTCATTTCTGACACCACTCCAACTTTCTCCTCTGGTGTCCGACGCGGGCTAAAAATCAAAGGTAACCCGCAGATTAATCCGCATAACTCGCTTACAGCGGACTCGTATGTTCGCACTTTACTTTCAGTTGCAAGAGTGGCTTTAAACTACTTTATGAATAAGGAGCACTGCTTCTGGCGACACGTTTGAAAACATGCAACAGCAAAGTGTTAAAGGACGCTGCGCCTCTCAGGGTGAGACCCGGTGGACCTGGCGAAACAGTTTTAAACTCATACACGGGGAGCAGTGTCCGTGCGGTTTATCGTCCAACTGTCAGTCGGATAAAGTTGCAGATGGGAGAGCAGTGAAAACTTCAGCGCTGGTCTCTTAAAACGAGCGCTGCGTATCGTCCAAATAGCCACAGCAGCAGAATACATCCAACTTTGAGATATGATCCAAAGGAACTCCACCAGCAGCTTATCAAGTGTAGTCTGTGGTCACAAAATCTCCACGATTGGATTAATAGCAAAATAGAAACCCCCCTCCTTCCGACAGTGCACTACCACAGTGAGTTTTCTCCTTTCCTGAGTTACTTTTCCTTTTTTTCTATGTGGTCGCTCTGTGGTCCCACGTTGGAAACACAACAGCAATTCACGGTCCTCCCATAGCTCGGTGTGATTGGCTGCTGGGATTTTGATGGTCGGGTCAAAGTGCAGCCCGATTGGTCGGTCCGGCTTGTCCGTGCCTCGCGGAGCTGCAGAGACTTTGAGCGGCTGTCTGTCAGCGGTCGCTGTCCCGCCCATGTTTCCCACCCCGGGGTGTGAAACCGCACCACCTCCTCTCACTCTCACTGCTTCTTAAAGAGACAATCACGCAGATCAAGCTTTGTAATCGCATTATAACAAGCCATAATAACATAATTGGTTTGAATGCCCCAACAAGTCCTTTTAAAGTGTTTGTTAGTACGGCTGACACGAAGATCTACATCTAAAAGAAAGAATCAACTATGCTTCGTCCAAACTTCACACAGGGCATTTGAAGGAGAAAGCCAGCAATATTTTTCAACCAGGTTCCTTTACTGATGCTAACTTAAGTAAGAACGTTCCTCTGCATTTATCACAGGATTTCACGTTTTTTGTGTTATTTCTGCTCTTGATGTGAGCCTTATTCTGGTTCAATAGCTCAAAGTGCTCTGCACAAACACACCTCCTCCTGTCCATGACTGTAATTCATTTCAAACGTCCAAATTGTAGTTAGACAGAAGTCCTAAAAGAAATCAAATATGTTACTTGCTTTGATCCTCATCTTCTCTTACTGGTTGAGATTTGATCATGAAAATGCATAAATATTAATAATCTCCAATGTAATTACCAGTTTATACCAGTACCTTTCTTTTTAAGAAACAAATAAGCTGTCTATGTCTTTGATAAATTGATGTTAAAATTTGTAGCTTAATTTCATGACATTTCAGAGGAATCTATAAGGAATAGATTTAACTCTCTCAACAGTTTTGTGGAAAAATATAGTCAGATCACAGTGTATAAACAACATTTTCAAAGTTTAAGTCCTGTGTTCACAATGCCTTCAAAGTAAAAGCAGATAAATAATAGAATCAAAGCTTAAATTCAAGTATGAAATTGTGTTAAGAAGCATTATGAAAATAAATGTTCTCATTTTCACTCCGTCAAGCATTGGCACATGAACACAGTATTGGTTCCATTTTGAGACTGGCAGAAAGCGGCAAATGTTTTTGCACATGCGTGTTTAAGTACATGAATATACAACTGTTATTGTATCTGGTATGTACAAGTGCATGTGTGTGCATCAAAATGATCTATTCACCTTCTGAGCATTCCTGGCCAGATGGCTGCTCAAAATTATTCCCAAATGTTTAAAATCATCTTCGCCTGTCTCAAAAATCCACATCTGTGACAAATCAGAGGTTCTGCCAGCCTGCTGGCCACATGAACACTTTTCTCATCATTTGTTTTCTTGGCACTGTAGAAACTGTATTGATTGACTTTGCCAGAGTTATTGTGATCGTGTTATGTTGGGAGAAGTTCCAAATTCATTGCTATTAATCACAGGAGGACAGAGATATTCACACCTGCAGCACTGCAGGCAGTTTAGACGCATAGTTCCTTCTTCCCTTTCCAGTGAATACGGCGGAGGTTTCATATTGCATTATGTGTGTATGAGTGAGCACAGTAGCCTACAGGTGAGGCCTCTGGCTTTTGGAAGCAAGGAAAATATCTGAGAAATGGGACGCTGTTAAAACATGACTTCATGGTGATGGCATACTGAGTAATGGAGATAGTCTGTCCTATCTCCGTCAAATGTATGACGGAGAGACTTTAGGGATATTTGGAACCGTAACATAAAATTATGTCCCTAATGATTCTTGTAGCTAAGAAGCAAAGTGTATAATTGATAATAAATTATACATGAAATTGCGAGGAATATTTAAAACATGATTGTAAAAGCCTGTTGTGCAGCTGTTTTTTATAAGACCCTTTAACCAGCTAATACTTGGGTATAACTGTCAGTTTCTCTGTCCATCCATCCATTTGCAGCCATCAATCTGTCTAAGTACATGGACTAATGTGCTATATTCAAAATAGAGATTTTTTCCACTTTATACTCTACTTCATGATATTCTGAGTGAAATTTTTTACCTCAT
>JAVQJX010156936.1:0-10272 GCA_036025115.1 Ambassis agassizii
AAATTTAAAATAGTGAAATACTGGATTTCTGTACCTCATTCAGAAGATAAAGCAGCATTTACAGTGTGGAGAAAACACCTGCCACATAAATGACTAACAAATTATCCCACACATCTCAAACAAATAATCAGTTATCATTTACAGAGAGTTGTGTCAAACAAACTGCAGTTCTTAGTGTGGATCTCATTTTCACCAACACACACATACTGTACATATTTACTATTTTTTTTTTTTTTTTTTTTACTCTACGTCTTTTTCTGCCAGCCAGAATCTCTTTCCAACCAGTGACTACTCGCTCATCTTAAGTGCACACATCTGACAGGGATGTGAGTGCCTTTCCCCTTTCCTCCACTCCCCCTAGTGTAACCAACCAACACTGCATCTTGCATCTCCAAAACAGACACACACGCGCGCGCGCGCACAGAGCGGGAGGGGGGAGGGGGGAGAGAGGGGAGGGCAGTAAGAGGCCCCTCCTCCAGATGACATCAGTGCTCTATTGAAGCAAAGCTAGAGGCAAACACAACTCCACATTTGTATTGAGATCTGCCCGTGCACCTATGTCCTCGCACAGCCTACAGATTGTGTATGTGCGTGAGGGGGGGCTCCAGTAAACACAGCAGCGCTGGTACAGATAAAACTCTAAATTGATCTAGCCGCGTGAGTGAGAGGAGCTTTTTTTGTTTTTTTGGATGTTAATTTAATTCTTCATAGCCTGGATTGGATTATTATTTTTCCGGTTGTGAACCCCAGTTTAAGAGGATACCTGTTACTTTCCATTTTTTTGGTTGATTATAGAGGTAAGTGCGTTTTGCTGCTACGCTCCTGTTGGGAATGCATCCTTCTCGTCTTTTTTGGATCTTCTTTCTGGCAGAAGGAATCTATAAAGTACTCAGGAGTTGCTTGTAGCCTGTCTAATTAGTTACCATTTTCTATTTTTACTATTTGGTCCAGACGGACAATATTGAGCGACTATAAAGAGATTATCATTAAATTAAAAAATAGTGGGTGCACTTTTCTTCCAAATAAGTAACCGAAGCTCTCCCTTTTCTGTGAGGTTACACTCTGCGCAGCATTCTGCTCAGCTTGGCGGATAAAAACCCGACAAACTGCAAATTATTCATCTAGTAGCTCGTCATCTCCATAAACCCCCTTTCGTGTCTCCAACTTGCTGCTTCGATTCTTTGGCGTGTCCCTCATAATTCTAACACAGACCACAAACACCTGGTCTTTTTTTCCCCTCACACATCCTCCAAACAGCACACGGGGAGCCCCAAATCTTTTCGCTTCTTATTTCAGCCTCTGATTTTCCTAAGCCAGTGGGAAAATAATCAGTGGCGAATACGCAAACTTGAGGGGATTAGTGGGCTGTCTGCTTTAGCCTCGGTGTCGCAGCCCGAGAAGACACCCCGGCGTGCTACTGAAATTGCAGAGCAGATCCCGCGGAGTTAGACATGAAGGGGCAGCTGGAGAAAACTCCGATAAATGCGTCTCCAGCGTCACAGTCTGGACGGCTCGGAACAGTTACTATTCATGTGCCACTCCACTGAAAATGTACTGTGCAAATGTCTGAAACTGGTCTGAACTCCCCTCTCCACAAAAATCATCATAGGTAGTGAGAACCTCTTTTTTTACGCAGCTTGGGCGCAGACATTAAGGAGCCCTGAAAACGCACAAAATTAAATCCATTGGAAGTTTCACATGCACCAGTACGCACATAAGCAGCGGCTCATTTTACGCACACAGCATCCTGTAACGTTACCTTCACAATCCAAACAAATAGCTCGCAATTCGGTGCAGTTTGCAGCTCTGTTATGACTGTCGTATTAATAAGCATCCAGAAATAACCGCGGGTTACAGTAAGATAATGCCTTGTGCTCATATGACCGATTGACAGCAGCATTCTTCACTATGATCGCCTCGCTCTATACAAACTGATATTTATCCTATTAGATCAACATAGGCAATAAAGTGGACGCCTTTTTCGCATCACAGGGCAGGGACAGTGGTTAATCCAATTTCACACTGCATTTTATCCTCAAGAAACAATAAAGTCATCCAGGCTTTTAAACAATAACTGATGTATATACAGTATATAGGCTTCAGTTTATCACCCATAATGGATGCAAACTTGGATTGCCAAGCAGTGTAATGGTGGCTTATTGTTGTTCATTACACTACATATAAATCTTCTGTTAAACATGGCAGACATGAGGACAGGCCCAATTGTCTTCACTGATAAGTGCCTGAGGCAAAAAGTCCCCAGTCAGTTGCTTTCAGAGAGAATTTACATTGCAGATTAACAATAACCAGGTCACTACAGACGGAATCTTTTATGGCTAGAAAAATTTAAAGCATAAAAAGAGTTATTTGAGATTCAACACTGTACTCTGCTGAGGCCTTCTTTTCACAATTAAGAAGGATATTTTACATCTACCACAAGCTTAAGAGACAAATCATCCCATATTGCTCACTAAGGGGATAAGCAAAGCAAAGCAAAGCTTAAATAATGCACTTAGTCCTGTATCTGTAGAGGAATCAGAAGAGAGGATAACATATTCCTCTATTTCAGGCTAGGCGTCTGTCCTGTGCTGAGATGGACTCCTCCTGCAGCTTAACATGAGCATCTAGTGTTTTGCTGTTTGCTTGTCACATACAGACACATACACACATTTTTTTATCTTGCAGTGCCTACCACCCCCAAGTGGGGAAAAACATTTGCAGCTGCTACAGATCTCTCCTTTCAGGCTATCACAAAAGAGAGACCCCCGTCTGTCCAAGGCCTCTATATGCTCCTGATGGGCCAGCGAGAGTATCATCTGTTCAGCCCATCTAAAGACAGCACCAGGAGGCCACATACCAAATCCGTGAAACTATCAGAGATTTTTTTGTCCATTTTGTTCGCGGCTGTGTCCCAGTGAATTCAGATGTGACCATGAATGTTCCATTGTGTCTCAGCTGCACAGTAGGCCTCTGCCAGGTGCCTTAAAGAACACGGTTTACTAAAGTGCAGAGAGGAGGACAGTTAATAGAAAAAGACTCACCTCTGCTTAACGAAGAAAATACAAAAACACAATCTCATGTCAGGTTAGGTTATCCTTAACTAAAACAAGCACATTTTTATATATTTTTACACGAGTGTGTCCCAAAAACCTCAACTTCAAAGCAATGTTTTGAGCCACATTTTTGGAAAAAACAACAATATAACTACTGTATACTGTGCGCAATCAATCATAATTCAAAATTATATGATGAATTAGAACAAATAATCAACAGCAGATACAAACAACATTGATTTCCCAATGGAGAGCACTACTGTGGTTCAAAATTAATTTCAGGGCTCATGAATAATTTAACAGTCAGCCATTACTACTTCTACAGCTCTTTCCACTCTAAATGCAGCCCGTGTTATATTATTCTGTATTTTACTGAACTAAAAGTCATTATAATCTGCAATACATTTGACAGGCATGAAATTGTTTCTATTTTTTCTAAAGCCTTTCTTGTGCAGTGTACTGCTAGGGGGCACACAGTCTTGGGCTCTGTTATTGCAGACTAATGTGCATTTATGCGTGTTCAGCTCACAATGGCTATCAGTGTCCAGCTTTGTGTGAGCCTCCTACGCACTCCACTGAAAGGTAACTGGCTGTATACACACACACAATTTTACCGGGATGCTCAATTTAACTTTGCCAGTTCAGATTAAATGAAGCAGAATCCACTCTGACTGCTAGAGAAATCCCCTGTCCTGCCGGCAGAGCTTATTAGAACGATGGAGAGAGACATCCATCACTAAAAATGTTTAACTCCATTGCTCTCACAATAAATATATAATGTATGTGATCGGGTGGCTGTATAGTTTGAGTAAACAAAATAGAAAAAGGGTTGCATGAAGCACTGTATTGAGTAGATTTTTTTAAAGGTCTAAATAAAGTTTGTAAAACCTAAACCCCCTCTGTGAGGCTACACGTTCCACATGCTTGCCTTGTAACGAACAATGGAGAGGGGCCACTCTCCTGAAATCCGATGAGCGTGGAAAAAGTAAAGGGGAGTAAAAGCGTCAAGGCCTAACTTTGCTCCTTGTTAAGTGAGCATCAGACGTCTGATAAATCAGCCACAATATATATCAACAACACGTAAAGCCTGTACAGCATGTTCATAAAAGAACAACTGTGTCTTTTTGAATGGACACTGAGTCAGATGGTTATCTCAGGTAACAGAGCTGTAGAGGCCAAAAAAGGCGAACCAACTGGAAACCTACTGCCGTATCACATATGCGGAAAATCATCTTGCCTTCCCTAAATGTCTATTATTCTGAGAGGAGATGGGTCTTCCTGCGTCCTCCTGATAAGACAGAAATGCAGACATTTTTTTTCTTACGTAAGGTTGAGACTTCAGTGATTCAAATCAAGAGTACATTCTTAATAATGTGCAGAGGAGGGAGAACTTTTAGGTGAGAAGGACCTTTAAAATTGAAATAGCTTGACTAAGTGCTGCGTTAGAAGTTCATTCCAACAGACAGGAAGCATATCTCTCTCTATCGTTCCGCCATTTTCTAAAACTCCATTACTAAATTTAATCTCTTTCTTTTTTCCTTGTCAGACTCCTTTATTCCACAAGTTAGTAGAGGTCACATCTGGTGCTTTTTTTCCAGACACTAATCTACTACTAATGTAATACTGGACTGAGGCCCGTGTTTAGATGGAACAGAAGGAAGGGGGGGCGTTATTATGAGACAGCATCTCAGGAGTTGTAATCGAGTTACAAGCCTCTCAATTCCCTAATCTTCTCCTTGTCATGGGTTACAACTGTTAAATGGCCGGGCCTCTTGTTCCTAATTTACCTTTACATGTTTTACAGTGGCAGCCAACAGGTCACAGGGACGGCTACATATAAAACACGCACATCTATTGTGCCATGAAAGGAAACAAAACATTTTCTTTGGCAGAGGAAATTCTATTTTTACAAGTAGCATTCACAGAAGGTGAAGAGAGGATGGGGTGGGGTAGGAGGTCACAGAGAGGAGCTGGGAGTGACAGGGATGGATGCGGCAGCCCTCCTCTCCTTCATACGAAATTCAAATAGGCCTCATTTGTCATGAGAGCCTTTTAACAATGTGAGTAATTTACTAAGCAGTGGCTGGATCTGTTTTCGTTCTCATGTGTAGAATAGGGACTAGCCTCATTTTTAATCTTGCCTGGGGAACATTCTTTTAACCGTAGGACTTGTTCTTTAAACACCAAAAAAGCTCAGCTGTGCAGTGAACTGGACCAAGACGGGCACAACAGCTCCACCCTTAGCCATTGTTGAAGTGGGGGTCTAGATCATGGTTGTCTTTTGTATGCACAGGCATTCTTTCTTGTATCACCATAGAAAAGAAATGTGGTCTGTTAAAATAACTGCTGTAAAAGGTCAACAGGCTAAATCATAGCATACAAGAAAGGGCATTTCTAAATACAAATTCACAATGTCAGGCAGATCAGAGATGTGTATGGCATTTTTAAACATCTATAGTTTACTTAAGGCTGTACATCAAATGAGTCAATGTTTAAAAAAAATCAATTTAACCCAATAATGCAAAAGGAAAATATTGTTTTTTCTTTGAAGCATCGTTCTCCCATGAGCTGATCATCAAAACATGAGTGTGGGTGTTAAACGCGTTTGTTCTTTGTCTCTTTTTTTCTTTTTTCAGAACACCACTCCAGGTGTGAGGAGGGCACACAGCATGAGAGAGGCTGGACCTAGAAGGATAAGCAACTTGCCTTGTTTTGCTCCTTAGTGGAGAGGACAACTTGGTTATCTGCTTCAAGAAAAAGGACCAGAGCCCTGGATTAATGTGTATACCGGCTCAACAAGGGAGCAGAGGATTCTGGGTTACCTGAAGACACGGAGTACACAAGTGAACAGGCCTGGATTGAGCCTGTGGCAGAAGGGATTGGCATGGCTCAGACCAGCTTTGTGTCAACTCATCATGCCTGTCGGGCCTGACTGCAGAAAGGAGCCGTTGCTAAAGCTCACCCTGTCCAAAACAAGGATTCTCTATACAACACCCAAAAATCTAATTTGTGGTTATGGCTGTTGAGCTTGACAGCTGCAGCAGCCATTAGGATTTTAATATCACCTGAGAGTGCATGAGAGGAGATGCTTTTTGTACAGGCTTATCTGCCATGGTAAAGGCATTGAAAGCATGAGCCTCTGACAACACAGAGGAGGTCATCGTCCAAACAAGGATCAGCTCAGCAAACACTGACCAGGTCAGGATATCACAAGAAACCCCTTGGACAAACTTTTCCTTTCAGACAGGATAAGAGCAAATTCAAGAGGAAACCTTGATTGGATTTCTGTTGGCAGGAAAAGGGTTTACCACATCCTATAAATCAGGTATGACAAAAACGGATGGCTTTGCTTCTTTCCTCTTCACCGAACAGACCACAATTTTCTAATGAGACATACAGGAAGGGAGGTCATGACAGGAATGTATAATTAAAACAATAATTCTGAATTAGCATAATTAAAAGGGAACTAGACATAGCTGGTGAAAAAAGCAAACAAAAAAAACAGAGACAGGAACCTTCTGTCTGTTGTTTGTTCGTTTCAGGGTTGTGTGCTGTAATGTTATGAAGTGTGAAAGTAATATTTATGCAAGTTAGAAAAACAAAAGTACGTTTTTATTCTTAGGATACTACAGTTACAGAAATAAACAAAAACATTTTGCTGTGCAAAGATAAGTTCACCAATTCATCTTTTAATCTCAGATATCGGTGTTCTTCTGTGAGAGTAATAATCTAACAGAACTCAAGGTTTGCCAGTTTCACAGCAGTTCATCAACAAAGCATGACTTTGTTCACCTTTGTGGTCTGCAGTGATGAAAGACAGCCTTGAGGTTGAGAAACATGTAAGACAACCAGTGAATGCATTATATTTCTCACGTGAGGGCCAAAAAGGCAAAGCACAGAGTTTCAATTCACGGAGCTCAGAAAGCAAAATAATTCTTATGAAAGAGGAAAAGTAGTTAACATGGCTGGTTAAACATGGCTCTGAAACTGACATAAGGGTTTTCACTGTCTGATAATCTCAATGACCAGTTCAATAGGAGATTCTAGTTGATTCTTTCTGTATTTATTTAATCTAGAAAGTGCTGCAGGCAGCTTTTCAAACCAGTAAAAATGAGAACAGAACTTTTGCTCTGTGCATTAAGTGTACACTTGTGTCTTTTCTCCAGGGGCTCTTGAGTGATTAGACTCCTCGGCTACACACCTTCAAGATGGTGCGTCACTGCAAGTTCTTTATCCTCGTCCTCATCCGGATTGGGCTACTCCTGGGTCTCGCTAACCCCTTAGTGACCTCCGCCTCATGTCCTAGAGTGTGCCGCTGTGATGGAACCTTCATCTACTGTAACGACCGTGGCCTGACTTCTATTCCTACTGGTATACCCCAGGATGCTACAGTGCTCTTTCTACAGAACAATCATATTAAGAGTTCTGGCATTCCAACAGAGCTCCGCAGGCTCATAAATGTGGAAAAGATTTACCTTTATTGTAACAACTTGGATGAGTTCCCTACCAACCTTCCCCTTGGGCTGAAAGAGCTCCACCTTCAGGAGAACAACATTCGGATGATCACTCATGCTTCTTTAGCCCAGATTCCCTACATTGAGGAACTGCACCTGGATGATAACTCTGTATCAGCTGTCAGCATAGAAGAGGGGGCCTTCAGGGACAGTAATCACCTCAGACTGCTTTTTCTCTCCAGAAATCACCTAAGTACTATCCCTTCAGGCCTACCCATGAGCATTGAGGAGCTACGTTTTGATGACAACCGCATCTCTTCCATCTCTGAGCAATCGCTGCAAGATCTCATCAACCTGAAACGACTAATCCTGGATGGTAACCTGCTCAACAACCGTGGGATTGGGGAGATGGCTTTCATCAACTTGATCAACCTGACTGAGCTCTCACTAGTGAGAAACTCCCTAAATGAGCCGCCAGCCAACTTGCCAGGCACCAGCTTGGAGAAGCTGCAGCTACAAGATAATCACATTAATTGGGTTCCACCTGGAGCTTTTGCCTTCCTTAGGCAACTGTATCGCCTAGACCTGTCTGGTAACAACCTGACCAGCCTCCCACAGGGCATATTTGAAGATCTGGACAATCTGACACAGCTCCTGCTACGCAACAACCCCTGGCAATGTACTTGCAGGATGAAATGGGTGCGTGATTGGCTGCGGTCAATACCATCTAAAGTGAATGTGCGCGGCTTCATGTGCCAGGGTCCTGATAAGGTCAGAGGCATGGCAATTAAAGACCTGACTACAGACATGTTTGACTGCTCAGATTCAGAAATCTTTCCCACATATGAGACAAGCACAGTCTCCAACACTTTGCGCCCTTCACAGCCTCAGTGGCCCTCGTTTGTGACTAAAAGGCCTGCAGTAAAAGGACCTGACATCAGTAAGAATTATCACAGCACTACCACCTCTTCAGGCAGAAAGATCATCACCATCAGTGTGAAGTCGAGTAGTGCAGATACAATACACATATCATGGAGGGTGTCACAACCCATGACAGCTCTACGACTCAGCTGGCTAAAGATGGCACACAGCCCTCCCTTTGGCTCCATCACTGAGACCATTGTACAGGGGGAGAGGACGGAGTATCTGCTCACTGCGCTGGAGCCAGAGTCTTCCTATAGAATATGCATGGTTCCCATGGAGACCAGCAACATTTACCTGTCAGATGAGACCCCTGTTTGCATAGAGACCGAGACTGGCTCTCACAAATCATACCACCCAACAACAACTTTAAACAGAGAGCAGGAGAAGGAGCCTTACAAAAATTCCAGTCTGCCTTTGGCTGCTATTATCGGAGGGGCTGTGGCTCTGTTGGCAATAATCATGTTGGCACTGGTCTGCTGGTATGTCCACAGAAACGGTTCACTTTTTTCCAGGAACTGCACCTATAACAAAGGCCGTCGGAGAAAGGATGACTATGCTGAGGCTGGCACTAAAAAGGACAACTCCATCTTAGAAATACGAGAAACTTCTTTTCAAATGATACCGATAAATCACCTGCCTGTGTCAAAGGAGGAGTTTGTCATACACACAATTTTCCCACCTAATGGCCTGAGTTTATACAAAAGTCCACACACCGAGAACAGTATTAACAACAGGAGCTACAGAGACAGTGGAATACCAGATTCAGACCATTCCCATTCATGATATTGCGCATGGACATTCGAGAGGAGTGCGTGACTTATAAAGAGTGGCAAGACTTTTACAAAACACTGGATCTATAAGACTAAAGAAGCAATGTTCTGTACATTTGCCATATAATTTATATTTAAGGACATTTTATGAAGATGGAGAACGTTCCAGTTGCAGACCGTCACTGAACCATCAGTGGGTATTGTAACTAACTGCAATTCTATATTTTAGGGATTTGTAGTAATTTGTACTGTATTTCCTTTGCTTAAGGTTATTGACCAACAAAAGAAACTCTGTGTTCTACTAAGATATGATGACTTGTCAACTGTGAAAGTGGGTTTTCATTGCTGTGTTGAACAATCAGACTTTAGAAAACCTTGTAGTATAAGCACAGGTCATTCTTTTAAACTTTGTGGCTGTCAGAAAAACAAAAAGGCAAAAAAATGACATGACATAATCTAAGGCACAGCTGATCAACTATTCCACAAAGCAGGCACGGTGCCCTCTAAAAGAATGAGCAGATTGTGGTAGTATCCACATGCTATGGACCAAGAATCTTACTCTAGAATTCACCCATGTGCAGAGGTCAGATAACTATAGATGAGGTGCCATGCTCTTTTTTAATCTCTGCTTTGTTCAGTGTGTTATTTTGTTCTGTTAGTATGAAAAAGAAGAAGAGGAAACAGAAAAGCAACCCAAGCAGGGTCCCAATGTTTCTGATAGGATTGTAGGCCCCACAGCACAGGGCAGATAAAGCACACTGACCTTAAGGAGCTTTCTGCTCCTCAAAATGAGTAGACAGGACAGGCTGACACAGAGGACCCCCCACTATCTCTATTTGTACAAGCCAACAATGGCCAAATGACAATGGCGGCATTCTTTAGTACCATGTACCATACGTCATTCTAGTCACCAGGCCAAAAACAAGAAACATGTTGGCTTTTATTAGAATTACCACAGTGTCAGCAACTCCTTGTTGAGTATTATTTTGTATTATCTTCCAAATACACACACACACTTTTATGTTGCCACAATTTGAAGTTAACTGTTCTTTACAATTGAAAACCAAAGTG
>JAVQJX010156939.1:0-10620 GCA_036025115.1 Ambassis agassizii
ACTAATTAGTTAATATTATAATACAGGGGATATAAGACTTTGATGGCAAAAAAAGTAAACAAAATAAAAAATTTACAATTACATACAGTTAAAAAGAGGGGAAATAAAAAGGTGCCGTTTCATTGATGTGAAAACACAGAAATCATGTAACACAGTTAAATAAACACAACACAGCCATATTTAAATACTCAAAACTATATCCACCCTTTACAACTGCCTTGTGGCAACTACCAGCTTCGGTTGGTATTAAATTGTAGATTTTATCTCAGTTTATCAATATGAAATAAGATTGAGATCAGTTTTACAAGACAGAGAAAAGGGGGGATACAGTTCATTTAGTAGTCAAAGAGTACTGACTGCCTACTATCTGCTATGATATCTGTTATAGTCACTCTAAATAATGATTTATATCACAGTATTTTTATTTAAAGCTTGTTGGCTGGAGGCACTGAGAAACAACAGCCTACAGGCTGCCACACAGACAAGCCTGGGCCTGAAACAAAAATGTCCTGTTAACCGGATTAATATGTCAAAGAACAAGCTTTGCTTTCGGGAAGCCTAAATGTAGGCGTATCTATGTATGTATCCATGTACAACACAGACCTACACCATACTGGAGCGATCATCATCACCAATAAAGACAGGCTCAAGTGACCAAAGTAATCTCCATTACATTCTTGTCAACAAAAGTGAAGCACTTCTGGAAACTTTATCATTTCCCCATGGTCCCTTCATCCAATTAAAAAAAACCTACAACAAAAAGAGACATTAAAAACAAACTGTAAAATATCATGCAGAGTCAGCTCTCCCAAATTTCTTTTCAATATCAAACACATTATTGCCTGACTCATGGGATTAAAAATAAATCAACCACACATTTCTTCCACACAAACACACTGAAGGGGCCGAGTAGCAACACTCTTTGTATATTATACTCGGTGCCAAATCGGTAGAATCTATATACGTCTAATGTAGAGTAATGCTGGATGTGAAACAGAAATGGTCATTGGAAATTTTATATTTATCAAATTATTTTGAACACTCATCCAACTCAATCCCGAACTCATCAACAAAAGAGGATGATATGCAACATTAAAAAAATGACACTGGCCCAACTGAAATGTGTTTCTCAACAAGAAAGAAAGAAAATCTACTATACATGGAAGACAACATAAAGACACTTAAAATGCAACATAATAGTGTGAAGATTCATTCATTAAATCACATAATTTCTAGCTTATATTCAAAGGGCTCATCACCCTCACAATGCCAGACCATAACAGAGCACCACTCCAGTATCTGTGTAACACAATTCATAAGTGCATCTTATCTTTATCTAACAGCTCATTGATCAGTCACATCTGTATGGATGGGAGATCGTCATACTCCTCCTGGGGACTTCCATTCGTTTGAGTTTTTTTCTTTCCTCTCATTTGTTCACAAGCTGTCTTGAAGTAGGCAAGATTACCCCAACAACGGACCACCATTGATTCCTTCGCCTTCTTTTTTTTTTTTTTTCTTATAGTAGTATAGTCTATAGTGTTCATCTGTTTATATAGTGCTGCATTTGGGTTAGACAGTTTCTTGCCTTCACACAAAAATAAACAATCTGAAATGCGAGCTGAAAACTGGACACAATAAACTGAATCACAGGATATGCCATTAAGAAATGCCCATTGGAGCATGTCACAGCAAAGGCAGTGAGGAGATCCAACCAGGGGGGTGAAATAAATACAGTGAAAGTATGAACAAATCTTTTTAAGAGATTTGCTGTCAGTATAGAAATGCTTTGAATATATAAATATACAGATTTGTGATTTTTGCATGGAAGAGAAAATAATGGATATATTTTTCTATTTGTTTGTTATAAACACCTTAAAAAGCATCATTAGACTGGTGTCAAAATGCACCAGCAATAACGCAGTGTTACAACAGAAGGGATATTTACCTTGTTTATACATGACACTGGCAACAGTATTAACACAGGTTTTATGTGAACCCCCCTGGACTGGTTGCTATTAATGAGATGATATCATGGTTTGGAGGAAGACAGCAGGTTAGTGAACCAGGTTGCAGCCGATGAAGATGGTTGTCGTTTCTCCTCTGTCTGTTCCTCTCCATCGGGGAGGAGGAACTGAGTAGAAGCAACAGAGGTGGGTGATCCAAGAGCATCCACAGAAGAGTCAAATTGCCAGGAGCTCTGGGGTTTGTAACCCCCTGCACTGTCGGCCTGGGGCTCCAGGAAAGGCTCAGGTGATGCTAGGCCCATGTCATCACTCTGGGCTCTGGACTGGATCTGGGGTCTGTAACCCCCTTCCCCATAGCTGAAAGAGTGATCAGCCATTTGCTGGTGGCCCTCAGAGGAACCCTGAGGATCCAGCTGGAAGACCAAAGAAGACCCTGAGGTCTGAATCCCTGTGTAAGTCACATCAGTGTGTGCAGAATCCAAAGAGGATGCAGAAGAAATGGAGGAGTCTGGAAAACGTGGCCTGATGGGGCGCTCATCTATCACTTGATTATAGTAGCGTAATGAGGTCGGCTCATCTGTGTCAACCAGCTCATCTCCCATGTCTTGCCCATCATCATCCTCATCTTCTTCAGGAATGACGACGAGCGCTTCTTTACTAGAATCCCACTTGGGCTTTTCAACAATATTGACACGACTGTGAGGAGGTGGCTTCACATCCAATGGACCCTGAAAGAAATTGAACACTTTAATGAGCCAGTTTCTACCTAGATCAATTAGCATTTGAGCTGTAACAACAAGTTTAATCAATATTGTCAAACTGGATTCAGCTGAAAACGTACCTGTGTCCTGGACCAGTCACCTGGCAGCTTGGGCTCTGGTATGTCTGGATAGAAGGCCTCTTTTACCCTAGTACAAGCAAAATTTTAATTGTAATGTGCTGCATACAGTGAAATGTGATGTGCATGGCTCTAAGCTGGATTGCACACACAGATTCTAGAACACACATTATTTATGACACATAACATTCTTACCATTTCCTTTTCTTATAGCAAATGAAGGTGACGATGACCAGGAACAAGGCTACGATTCCCAGAGAAGCCAGAAGTTCTAGGATCAGCCAATCAGCTGACAGGACAGGACAATAATAAATGTTAAAACTTGTTTAAAAACTTGAACCAAGATGGCAGTTTTTCCTTTGTGATTCATTAAAATGTATAAAAACACACAAATATCAATTAGTCAACTGTAAATTCACATACTGTATGGCTCCAGTGTTATGGTGACAGTGCTGCCTGTGTCCTCGCCTGCTGAAGTGTATGCCTTAACGGTAAATTTATAGGAGCCCATTGGGAGAGCCTTCACTCTATAGCTCCTTTCTTCAAGGCCTGACATATTGGCTGTTTACAGAATGAAAAACAAAAGAGTAAGAGACACAGAAGGGAGGGAGAAGATATAAGAAAAAAAAGGCGAAATGGTGAATGAGTTTATACAACACATGCTGAAAAGTTTTATAATCATGTGTCTTTTATGATTCTTTTTTGAAGTGTACAAGAACTTGTACCTAGAAGTAAGAGCTGGTTGCCATTATTGATGTAAATGTTGTAGCCTTGGAGGAAGCCTCTTCTGGAGACAAGTGGAATCTCTTCCCAGGTAAGGAGGACATCAGAGTCCTGCTGGCTGCTTGACAGCATGACTGATGTGGAAGGGACTGTGAAAACAGCAAGGGAGCAAAAAAACACAGGCGGGTGGTAAGTGAGCAAGACAATGAGAGTCTGCAACTGAAATGTAATGTAAATGCCCTCTCAAGCCTTTCTAAAAGGATGAGCTTTCTCTGCTGTCCTGTCCTTACCCAGCTCCTGTGAGTAACCCTGCCAGTGCTGCAGCAATTCTGCTGAATCTGAGGGACAGCGGTACAGGGAAAAGCTGTATCTCACACCTGGCTGGAAGTTGGCTGATGGCAAAAAGAAGACAATTGTTCATTTTTTACAATAACGCTAGTTATTTAACAGATGATGCTAATCATCACTTATGCAGACAAGAATAGAAAAATAACATATGTGCTATACCTGACTCAACGGAGACATTAGTGCTTCCAGCTGCCACCTTGATCCACTCCACAGGGCAGTTATATGAGCAAGAGGTATCATACCATTCTACTACATAATCACAGGTGGAGTTAATGTTGCTCTGCCAGGACAGAAGGAAACCTTTGTCTGTATAAACTGTCTTGGTTACAGGAATGGGTGCCATATCTGGAAAAAGGAAAACATTTTCACTGCACTGCTTTTTTGGGAATTCAACCTTGCAAAAGTCAAGAAATGCAGAACATACCACACGTTCCCGTCCATTTCCACTTACCTGTCAGACGTAGAGCTACACTTGCTGGTTGAGATACTCCATCAGCATTCCTTGCAATGACTGTTGCTATGACGATGTCACTGCTTAAAGAAGCCAATTGTGTGAAGTTGACTAGAAGACTATCACTATCAGGTGACAGGACTTCTGTGTGCTGTAGATTTTCATCTGGAATCCAGAGAGTAACTTCATAACCAGTGAGCTGACCATGTCTGTGTCTTCGTGTTAAAGGCTGAAAAAAAAGAGACTATTGTAAAAAATGAATTTTATTCCTCTGATATTTTGAGGTATTGAGGGGTAGATAGTTATGTGAAGCTGGTAAAAGGGAAGGGGGGTGCTTACCTTCCAAATGACCTGCCTAGTGTTGTCTCCATTCTTCCACATCCACACATCAGGAGCATCAGGAACTGAGAAAAGACATGAAAAATATACAACTCAGCCCAAAAATGTAACCATTGCTGCCTTATAGAAACCCACAAACAAAACATATTTATGAAACAAAATCAATTACCATAGGTGCTGGTTCTAAAGGAAAGTGGTTTGCTCCAGTTTCCCCATTTCCAGAAATTCTGCTGGGCACCACAACGTACTTGAACACTGTAATCCTCATCAGGATGCAGGTCTGGTAGAACCACAGAGTGTAGACCCATACCAGAGAAGACGCGCTGGACACATGCAATAAATGTGTTTTGTACATCCAAAAGTCACACAAATGCAAGATGCCAGGTTATACATCAAGTCGGACTGACATAACTACTGACCTTTGTTTTGTGGCCGTTGTCGGTGAGCTCAACCTGACAGACAAGAGCCAGGGAGGAATAGCTGTCGTAGTCCCACTGCCATAGCAAAGTGGCATTCCAGGTATGGGCCACAGAGCTTAGATCAACTGGTGCTACTGGACACACTGAGGAGAAAGGGTCATACATATAATTGACTTGTTCTTTTCAAAGATATTTTAACAAAAGATGTACATTTCAGTGGTATATGTGCTAGGTTTGAACCACCTACCTCTGTGTCTAAGTTCAGCAGAGTCAGTGAGGGTGTACTGGCCAAGAGAATTCACAGCAAGCAGTGTCATGTTACCTTCCCACTGGGGAAGACTACATGTCTTCAGTTTCTGCTGAGGGATGCCGTTCAAACAGGTTCTAAAAAAGTAGCACAAAAAATAAACAATAATCAGGACAATTTGATTCATATTTAAAGTATATCATGACTATAGACACTCAATACAACCAACAAACAAGGACAACACAGCCTCCAGACAATTCCTGTAACAGCTCTGGAAGAGAGCCAGTCTACTATCAAATGTACATACAGACGTTAGTGTGTTTCTTAGAGTAAGTGCTTTACATTTCTTGTCTTTTGCTCTCTTGGTTGTTTTTTTTCTAAACAGAAAACAATTTTCAGAGAAAGACAGAAGGGACTATCATAAATAATTCAGAAACACTGAGACAAAGTGACACTGTATAATCGTAGTTATGGTCAATTATGATTTTTTTTTTCATTGCTTTTTTCATCTGAGAGTGATACACAGTGTACACATGACCCTTAAAGACTGAAATTGTTTCTTTGACACAAATTTTGTGCAAAAGAAATGAATGAAGCTGTTTCAATTTGTTGGTTGGTTGGCATGTCTCACAAAACAAGTTATTTTTCCAGCCTGAGTTCAACTGCCTGCCAAGGACAAGGAGGAAAGAAAACACCATACCCCCGGCCCCCCATTCAGAGCAGTGACTCTTATTGTCACAGTACTACTTTTGAAGAACTGCCACTCCCTCTCCTTTTCAGTGTCATTAATAATATAATTTATCTGGAACATAAGGACTTAGTCCCATTACTTAACCATGCATTTATAAAAAGTGCATTGTGTTGCTCTGCCTCTGCCACATCCTGTTTTGTGAAGAAGCTGTTTTACAACCAACATGCAAGAAATATTGTACTGTATATACACTGTAGAAACTATGTACTTCAGTAAATCTTCTCACGAGAAATGAACCTACATATCAGAGATGTGTTGAATTATGATGTTATTTTAAAATGATTTTAGCAAATGAGTGGATATGGTTCTGCTAAGCGGTCATTTCCTGCATTATAAGTAATAAACTGTGTGGTTGTGTACCTGTTGTTCACAGAATAACTTGTTCGTCGTTTGCCGTACAAATGTGTGTCTCTTCCTTCATTCCACTTGCACACAGCTGAAGTGAGGTCATAAGTCTCACACACAAAATCGCTGGGTAGTGGGGCATCTGAAGACAGAGAGCAAAAATACATTTACTTTCTTATTCATGGCCATCATTCATCATTATACACTTCATACTCTGTGTGTTCATGTGTCCATCTTACATCCAACAAACACAACACTTCCAGTTAGTTTCGTCTTCTGCTCAAAGTAACAAAAGACGTTGCTTCCTGTGTTGCCAGATGCTCCTTGACTGACCACAGTTGTGGCATACGTTCGCCTGCTTAGTCGCGTCACATTCGTGACTCTGGTGACGCCGTAGTGAATGCTGTCAAAGTCCTTTCCTTCTTCCACAATACAACAGAAGGTGGTGTTGGCCCCCACAGGTACAATTCTGTCCTGGGGGTACATCTGGGAAGATTGAATGCTTGGAATATCTTTACCTGAAAGGATGCACAAACAATTAAAAACAAACGTAAGATTAAGATAAAGATCTATCTACTGTATATGCATATTTAAAGAAAAGTCATTTGTCTGTTTAAAAGATTTCTTCATCTGACCTTGAAGTATCTCAGTGCTGCTCCATTCACTTGTAGCCTGTCCATCTCTTGACCGGATTTTGACTGACAGCGATGTGCACTCCAGAGGTTCAGCTGATGTCCAGTCCCACTGGTGCCGACCACTCAGCTGATCCACTGCCACAGACACCGTGTCCTACAGAGTACACAGTGAGTACACAGTGAGGGACAAAGGACATAATATAAAATCTATAAAATATGAGGCTTTTCACCAATCTATCATTCTATCTCTTTATAGATAATACAGACAACTCAAACAGTGCTGATGAATAGCCCAGTTGCCCTGCTTCAAGATTGCTCACTTTACCATATAAAAAAACCTGAAAATAAATTCAAGAAAAATCCTTACATAGAAGACAGTCACGTTGAACTCAGTTCTTAGAATGATGATGTCAAAAGTCGTAGCTTGTCCTCCAAACCAGGATATGGATAGCTGCTTTGTGTGCACGTTTGAAGATAGTTTCACCTCCTGGGGTACAGTAAGAGCTGCAAAAAAAATCACAAGTTATTTTAGTAATTATAGTATATACAGCTCATAACCATAACATACTTTTCATTAGTGCAATATGGTTCTTACCAATTTTGGCATGACTGTGTGTAAGTGAGAGACCCAGGAGAATATAGATGAGCCATACAGGACTACAGTTAGGCTTTGATTGGCGAATGACACTTAAGTCAGGCATAATGATCAACTGGGTGAGTCACTATCTGCAGATCATAAAGAGACGGTCCTCTCCGCTACAGAAACACCATGCTAAACATCCTGAGATGCAGACCAAAGGAGCCCTGTGGGAAAGCAGAAAAAAAAGAGATAAGATGTCAAAATGCAAATATAATAAACACGTTAGAAAACAATGTAACACAGACACATAAGGAAATTAAACCTGATTTATCAAAGAGGAATCTTACAATAGAGGTGATGAATTACAAGTCCTCAAACATTGTGAAGCTCAGAGGTGTTGAGAAACACTATAAAAATCACATGAAGGTTAAAGAGGAGGAGCTTCAAAACTGAAGGAATGCCAACGATGGAGGTACCAGTGCCAGGAAAAAGTCTATTTTATATCAACAGAAAAATAAAGTCTGGCAGGGGTTCATAGAAAAGCCACTTTCTCTGTTCTATTCCTAACTTTTTAACTGTTGCTTTTGAATACTGAAGCATGTTTCTCCAATCTACTAATCTACTAGCAATACAACTGTCTACTTGCAGAAAACCCAGATGAAGAGCAATCAAACAGACAGTAAAGCTGTATACAACAGCTGGCTGCTGTGGGAAAGGAAGATTAACTCATATATTATGCCTTGCGTGAGTGTCATCTTTGTGTTAAACAGCTGCTGCACTGATATTCTTGTCTTAACGTTCTAGCATATTTAATTATCACTTTCAGTATGACTTCGGTTTTAGTATTACGATATACACACACACAGAAAAAGAAAAAGTAAAAGAGATGAATGATACACTTGTCACTGCTTGCTCTGCAGACACAAAAATGCCTTTTTAGAGGTTGCTAGGAGCAATGAGGACACATGTTCAGCTTTCCAGAGAAATTCTCTTCCAGCAGCATAAATCATATTTACATATTGCGTACTGTCACAGTGTGTTGGATTTTAGTAACTGCCAGGAAAAACACAGCTGTCTGGGGCAGGCAATAGCTCAGTGGATAAGGGGTTGGGCTCTGTAACGGAGAGCCAGCGGTTCGAGCCCAGCCCCGGACCAAGATAAATGGAGGTGGATTGGATTAAAAAACAGTTAAAGCTTTAGCTTTAACTTTTTTTAATTGATATTTTTTTAATTGATATTCTAAATGTATCATTTGCAAAGAAATCTTGATAAATACAACAAAAAGACTGCACATAACAGCAGGGATACATACGGCTTAACAAGATCCATTTGCTCAACTACACAAACAACTAGATAGAAAACGTACAATCAAGACTCAGCAAGTCCATAATGTGACACTCTCTGAAAACAGAAAAACATGCCTTTGATCTCTTTTATTCACCCTTAACCTTGCCAAAGCGTGCATGTGCATGTTTGTAAGTATAATTCTTTAAGTGAGTGTGTTTAACTGTCACCCGGGATGCACAGTTCACAGTTTTCCCTAAAGACAAGCCAGGACAGGTCTTCAACAGTTTGACAGCGAGAATAAAAACAAAGATCTTAAGTACCAGGCCCATTACAGTAACACCACGACCTGAATACCCAGACACACAAAAAAAGCACACAAGCAAAGCCTGTTTCGAATGGCTCAACAAACAAGTCTCACCCCTGAAGCCTCATTGCGAAACAGGCAACGAAGGTTTACACCCTGAACATGTGAGCACACTGTTTGCTGATAGTTATCATAAAAAAACAGACACAGATTCAACATTTTTTAATATTTGCTGACAGCTATAGAGAACAAAACTGATTTTAAATACATTTAAAAAAAAAAAAGGGTGGACAATTTGATGTCATTTTGTTTTGTTCAGGCAGAGGACAAACCGTGCTGTAACAGTGCCAAGGACAGACAACTTATGAGAGAGAGTGCATTTACTTATATGATAAGAAGACAAATATTTGTTTTATTCATGTCTTTAGTTTCATTTGAAATCAAAGAATGCAAATACAGGAATAATTATGTCCCTCCTTTAAAGTAGTTTCACATATGTTAGAGTACTGTTTCAATATGAGAGAAATTCATTGTAATATTTATTTCCTATACAAAATAAATGATTTTCCTGTGCATGTGTATGATCATTTTACAGCTAGTAGGCCACCACATCTCTAACTAGAGACTGTGTGCAGCCAAAAAACACACTAAACTTAAACTTTGAAATTTCTTTAGCTTGACTTGGTTAGATGACAACACTGGGTGCTGTTGTTATAACCCAGGTGTGTATGTGGCAGATTCTTTCCACAGTTGGCTTGTATCTTGTCTTGGTTAGTCCCTCCCTCACCTTCAGGTGAAACTCTGAGGAATTGCTCAGGATAAATACAGCTTTGTGGAGCTGCCTGGTATTTCACATGCTTGTGTCCTTCTAACAAAATGCTTTCAGAAACTTCTGAGTTTGCTGACATTAAAATAGCAGCTATATGTTGTAGTGGTCCTGAATCTCTAAAGGTTATTTAGCAACAGGCTGAAACCTTTTACCTCCAATACCGCCACTATATTCTATGACCCCTTTGAACACCACACAAACGCATAAAAAAACACTGCAAAGGAGTGCGCTGATGGGAAGCAGCAAAAAACTGCTGTACATTCTGGGAAATCTCATCAAGAAACTGATAGCTCCCAACGCACACCAACACACAAATCAATACGACTCTGCTGAGCTCTGGTCCTTGTCGTTGCAACTGTGATAAATGTAACCACAAACTAACAAAAAAACAAAAAAGGTTTATAAATTATTTATGCCACCACCCTTTATAAAAAAAAAAAAAAAAAAAAAAAGATTCAGGATTAGGAACTTTCCACCTTTGTCCACACCAGAAATTGTTCTGCTGGACTGTGCAGCTGTGTAAGCCATGGAAAATGTTCAGATATACTCCCACACAA
>JAVQJX010156972.1:0-10512 GCA_036025115.1 Ambassis agassizii
ACACAAACACACACACACACACACACACACACACACACACACACACACACACACACACACTGTGGGTGATATCAGGTCTTTCATAACTGCTATACTTTCAGAAAATTTGCAGCCTACACACAAATGTGTGTCCTTTTTTTATGCCCTTCAAAATAAACTATAACGATTCAGATTAGACTGATCACTTTGTAACATTGATTACAGATCAATCAGTGTCCTGTGAGGAAACACTGGGTATGTTTTTGGTTCTTATGACACCAAAAATCCTCAATGATCTTCTGTGTTTCTTCTACAGTGAATTGGTTTGTGATGTGCACTGACTGACAGGCGGTTCATCCAATCAGCTGCCAAGGATTCTTTGGAACCAAAATGTAAAGCTTCTTTATGAAATGTATAAAACGTTAGCAGAAAAGTCTTATTATTTGTATAATACTTTATTCCTTGTATATGAAGTTGACTGTTTAACTGACTATCATTACAGTGTGTTTGCATTGAAGTCAATGAGTCAGTGCTTCTCCACTAACGCGCTGTAAGTGCAGTTGAAGAGCTCCTCCGCTGTCCGCTGCGCTGCGCTCCCTCTCCGTCTCATCAGGGGAGGAGCGCACCTTGGTTGGCTCTTCTCGGCGCGTAATGCTGGCACAGTGAGGACAGTGGACACACACACACACACACCTGCTGCTCACTTCATGGATCCTTTCCAGCGGTGGAAATTTAACGAGGAAGCAGCTTCTCATCCTCGATGATTGATTCTTCTGGTTCCTGGAGTTTTTACGTTTTGCGCACTTTTTCAAAGGCTGAAAACCAAAAATAAAATCCTGAACGATGTCCACGTACAGTGTGCTCATCTCCAGGAGTCTGACACGGAGCAGCACATTACTTCACATGCTTCTGTTCCTGCAGCTGGCGGTTTGGGAAACGGTGAGTCCACAGATTTGGACTTTTATATTAGAGAAACATAGATGTTTTTTGGCGATAAAAAAACATCAGGATGGCTTCTTTTGACTTGATGATGCACATAAAAAGAGCTGTTAAAAGTGTCTGCAGATATATGGAGGAGCTGTCATCATGTCTTTAAGATTTGGGGTCATAATTAGCTGATAAATGACAAAATCTGGTGTAAAACCAGCAGAGGTCAGATGATCATTTTGAGTCTAATTTTAAATGATGGTTTTAATTTTTCTCTTTAAATATACACCAGGACCAGTGGGTGGTGTAAACACACACACACACACACACACACACACACACACACACACACACAGACAGACAGACAGACAGAGAGAGAGAGAGAGATGCATGAAATAAAAACAAAAGAAATCAAAAGAAAGGATCCAGTTTGTCTCTTGTGGCTCCATTAACACTGGACACTGGCTTGACTCTGCAGCCGCAAAGAGAAAGCATTAATATCTTTTTTCTTTTTGCATATGCTGGGTTTCATAATTCCATTTTATCCACGCTGTGCTTCAGTTCTTCTTCATGGTGATGATGAGGATGGTGTGGGCTTCACCTGAAGGACTAAAGGAGGCTGCGGCTCTTCGTTAATGATGCTGAGGTGTCCCTTCCTTTATTGGCCATTTCCCTCAGAGACAGCCTCAGATTGTTATCAGGACTCAGGGTGCTTATTTTATCCTCTCCATCCTCTCCTATAGATCTTGTTTCTGTTGATAATGGCTTAGATGGTCGGCAGTATGTTCTCGCGCATTGACCGGTCGGATCACTGTAATTGCTTCCAAAGTGATTGTAGGGAGTGCTTTCCTGCACAGAGATCCACTTTTTGAGAAACAGCACAGATTATATAGTAAGTTGATCTGTCTTTACATCAAGTGCTGGACAGAAAAAAACTAAATATAATCAAAGATGGAATAATTTTCTTAGATGGTGGTCAGTAACAGCTGCTAAAAAACCAACACGTCCTCATGAGAAAACGCTCTTTTTGGTCAAAAGTACACCCGTCAGCTGTACAACGGATTTTTAGGACATACACAGTATTTTTGAACGTGTCATCATTGACACATGGCTGTATGTGTTGGCCTGAGGTGCAGCTTCAAAAAATCTTAATTACACGTCAAGGTGAGCTGTGATTGGTTGGTGTGGCATTGTTCACTGAAACAGGAAGTGGGGGAGACTTTCATGATGCTGTTCAATGGGATAAACTCGCCCCTACGCTAGCGGTGAAGCTAACAAAGGGCTCACATCATTGGTAGAGTACGCCGCAGACGAACAAACGCGGCTCCCAAAAGTTACCGACTCTTTTTTATAAGTTTTGTTTTTAACCACAGCTGACTTTAAAAAGTAACTGGTTAAGTTTAGGCATTACAAACAGTGTATGATAAACAGATACATTCATAAAATTACACTCACATACGGTCACCACCACCAGGTCAAGTAAATTTACTACATTTGGACTGGAGGATGGACTGTGCAAACTGGATATTAGAGATTAAATTATAATAATCAACCAGATTTGATGCAACACGCCAAACTCTCCTCCTTCGTAGCTCCTTCAATGGTAGGCAGGAGTCGAGTTGCAGTGATGGATCTTAATGGTAAAAAAAAAGTTAATTTGACCCCTTAAAGCTGGCTGAGTCCATGATTCCATGTTGGAATAATAGGCTGTTTACTGGCCTGTAAGTGTAAATATGTTAAGGAGTTTAAAACAGAACAGACTGAGAGCAGAGTGTTAACATCATGATGTTTCTGCTCTGATTTCCTTTTTTTTTCTTCCTGAGTGTTTGACGTCAAAATGGCCAACTAACCTCCGTCTGCAGCCTGAGGCCTGTCATGTCTCCGCCTTAAAAACAAGCTGGAAACCTTAAAAATCAATTCTAAAGGCCACAGGTAGCTGCAGCTGGGAGGTCAAAATGAGGAAATGTGCTGTAATTTTTTTTCCTGCGTCCTGCCGGTGACCTTTGGATGCTCATTTTTTTTTGTTTGTTTTTTTTGTGCAGACTGAAGGCGTCAATTGATTTTAGGGAGCAACCGGTGAATGACAGTAATGTAGTTTCTGTAGGCGCCTCAAGAAAAATGTCAAAAAAAGTCAATTACAGTTTGATTTACTCATGTAAAGAAGATGTAAGATTTAACTGGATTTAAAGTCTCAGATCATTCATCACACAACAATAACCAGCTGTGACACTAATTCTGTTCATCACAAAATGGACGTTTACATTTGGATACAACCATGCTACCTGTTTCCATTCTTTTCCAGTCGTTGTGCTAAGCTAAGCTAACATTTATCATCGAGGAAACTTGTACAAACGGTAAGTAAGGAAATCTGATGGAGCTAATGAGTGTCATCATACAAAAATAGATCTGAAGGGGCCAATAACACACACACACACACACACACACAAAGAGTAATGACCTCTGAGACCTGCTGATCACCTGTCCTTTGTAGCACAATGAATATAAGTGATGGTGACTGAGTGAAGGACGCCTGGAGGCCATCTGTGATCTGCCATAATGACCTGTGATTGAATTTAAATGACGCTGCTGCAATGAAAACTGTTGCCATTTAAGGAGCCCGGGTTACAATAATTAAAGTGCATACTCAAATAACGTTCAAACACACACACACACACACACACACACACACACACACACACACAGAGTCTGCCTTCATTATTCTGCATCTATTGAAGTTAGGAGAAGGCTCTGCTCCTCATCCAGACTCTGGGAGCATTGTGCTGCTATCTTGCTTATAAATGCAGTTTCTTTCCATAAACCTACAAGCAGATATGATGGTGCTGTCTTCTGTCACGGTGAGGCTGCGCTGCTACGGATAAACTATTAGTGACGGAGGAGTTTACAGGACACCCGGCTAAAATAAATGTGGAAATATTTGGACTGTTCATTCTCCTCCCTTTGCACAGAGTGTATAAAAGATTTATTTATGAGAGTATTAAGATAAGAGAATAAAAAAAGTTAGCCTCATGCCACTCTTGAGAGTTTACCGTATAAAGCCATGGAGCTAAGGGGATGTTGTTAACAAATTAAACTGTAATTTTTAAGCTCATTCTTTGTGCAGAAACGGTGCAGATGATGACAACTAATTGGACTAATTGGTGGTAAAAAGTCATATTTTGATCATTAAGAGGCTCCTTCATCTGACTTGAGTCTGTATGGGAAGCTCAGACTGTCACCATGATGGTCAGCATCTGAGTCCACCTAAACTCCTGGTCAATCCAAGATGGAGCAGAGGTTGGGCTGAGAAGGGCAGACAGGTATACAGACTGCACCCTTTCTCACGCTCATGTAGAGTATACACCGTGCGATTTTGGGCTGTCCCAGACGAAAGACAACCTTCATGGAGAAATCTTTGGTTGTGACTCCAGAGCAGTGGTGTTATGTCGCACTGTGAGACTGTGGCTGTTATCAGCCTTACAACCAAAGATAACCTGAGGTAAAATTCTGGCGATGTCAGAAATTTAAGATGATTATCTCACAGCGTGACAGCTGCTAAATAGTTGTCTTAGCTACAGCTGTTGTATAATTTAATTTTTAATTTAATTTTTAATTTAATTTTTTAAGTTTTATATACTTGGTTGATCCCTTACAGGGAAATTTAGTCACTCCTATACTTTGTCATGCATACACATCATACACCACACCAATGTACATGCACATGCATAGAGGAGAGGAGGAGTGGGGGCGGCGCCAATGCAAGCAGCCAGTGTCCCGAGCAGGTGGGGGGTTTGGTGCCTTGCTCAAGGGCACCTCGGCAGTCTCTCAGGAGGTGAACCAGCACCTCTCCAGCTACCAACCCACCTCCATATGTTTGGTCCAAGGCTGGACTCGAACCAGCGACCCTCTGCTTCAAAGTATATTGACGTACATTGTAAGCTGCGATCACCTGCGATTCAGTAAACTGTCAGCTCATACCTCCGTTTTTTTCTTTCTTTTTACCAAAATTAGATGCTGTTATTGAAATTATGTGTCCCCATAGAGAGACAAAGAGAGGCTGCCAGAAGAGGTCAAAAGGCTGCAGGTGCACAGAGTTCTTGACAAAGGACTAAATAATTTATTGTGATTCCATACTGACACAAAGACACACACACGTTTCATACACACACAGATTGACGTATCGGTAACGGCAGCTTGACAGCTGCAGGGTAAAAAATGTTTCTGTCTATTAGCAGGGAGCATCTCATCTCCCTGCAGCGCTGCCAGAGCACGGGGGTCAAAGGTCACACTGACCTGCAGTGCCTCCATCTGTTTGACAGGCAGGCGTTCGACACAACAGCAACCAAAACATCCACCACTGAAATCAATTAAACACCCTCAAAGACATCATTTCTCTCACTCTACGACATGATTGTATACACGCCACATCCAGCTATGTAATTATACATCATCTCAGATAATTAACGGTTGCGTCCTCCTCCTCACATTCCCAAGATGCCATGAAAGGCACTGAGACGCAGAGGAGCCTTGACAGCTGATGTCAGGGAGTCATCAAAAAACGCCCACGTTTCTGCTGTCCGGGGTGCTGATTAACGTACAGAGGTTTGTCCCTGGAGGAGACCTCCAATATCCTCCTCAAGTCTTCATGGCAGGCGAGCAACAGGGCAAAAGACGAGCGCTGAGCGGGTCTCGGTTTGAACCCACAGGCTGACAGATTTTAGAGGAATGTGGATGGAGGGATTGAGCAGGAGTGATCAATACGTCTACCTCTGAACAGTCTGCAAAAATGTATGTTGAAGTCATTTTGCCCTGATTTTCACCTCACAGGCTACTGCTGGACTCCACCTTTGAGGGTTGAACGTGTGCTAAAATCATGTTTTTAATTCCCCTCTCAGACGGAGGCCATCCACCCAGACTGCGCTCTGGTGGTTCAGCACATGAAGGCTCAGGATGAATGCAACCGCATCCTGAAACAGGAAGAGAACAACCACTCTGCCAAGACAGGTGAGCCTGAGAAACACCAGGTTTAACATAGAGATAAGGCATCTTTAAAAGTATTTTTTATTTAGATATCAGTTGCTGTGTGCCGCATCCCGACATTCCTTAATCAGTCTGAACGTCTCAAGGGACATTCAGAAGGCTTTTTTTTTTTAGTTTCCTTCATATTCAAGAGATTTTCTTACCATGTCCTCATATATAAATGGCTGCTAGTAAATCCAAAAATAGTTTCATGTAGTTTTGACCTGATAAAATAAAATAAAATTCATGTTATTAAGGTAAATGTTTCCTGTCTGCAACAAGCTTCTCCGCCATTTTAAGATACTTAACAACAAGTCAACACAACATGACGAGAATGTGTCTGAACCGTCTCGTCTTCCTCATTGACTCATTTAAACCTGTACTTTCAGGCTGTTCTGTCAGCTGTCAATGATACGTGTCCCAAGAGTTTGTTTTGCTGACTTTAAATAAGGATGGATTAAGTGTGTGCTTCATTTTTTTCAGCCCTGACAGCTCCTCTGAAAATGAAGAGATTTTACAGCTTAATTTAAGGCCATTAGAGGCTTTAAGCGTATCATGATTTTTACAAAATGGTAAACAGCAAACGGACAATGCACTGACTATTCACACAAAGATCATAATTATTGACTGAGGACTGAGGTCACTTTTTGCCACCGTCCTCCCACATCAGACGGGGTTAAAGGAGAGAAAGAGGCGTCGACAGTAAATGTCAGAGCGAGCTGCCAGGCCTCGTCTGTCGAGAACTGATTACTGTACAGAGGTTCTTCACAGAAGAGACACCACCACATGTAGCCTCACTTCTCAGTTATGGTGGCATTTTAATTTAATCCTATAAGACAAGAAAAACTCATTTATTAATCAATAGGCACATGTATGAAATGCACAAGAGGTATTTCGCTTGCACAGCATGTAGTCTATAGCTGCACCTTTATTGATTAAAGAGGCGTCCATGCACATGTTATAGTGTTAAATTGTGTGCATGTGAAACCTGTCCATCACTTCATCACCAAACCAACCCAAAAACAGCTTCCTATCGTCACTCTCTCCTCCGTTAATTGGTCTTTCTACTCTAACTCTGCCGTTCATGTGGAAAGATCCACGCCTGCCTGCCTGCCTGCCTGCCTGCCGCTCGCTCAGCGGGCCTGCTGAACGGCTTCCTGCGTCTGATGATTGCTGCTCTTTAATCAAAACCTTGGCGAGCTTGTTTGCTTCCTGTTATCAAATTAGCATCTTTCATTTTGTCAGAGCAGACAAAACAATCAAAAGAACTAATCAGGTGAGGAGATGACTGGATTACAGAGACCTGATTGGTCAGCGTGGCCCGGCTCTGTCTAATATCTGGATCTGTATCGGGATGTTTTTCTTTTATCCTCCTGGAACTGTCTGTCCTTCAGGAGGACTGCTGCTGTGATTACACCTGGAATATGGATTCTCCTTGTTTTGAAGTGTTTTTGGGATGCGATGGGGTCATTCCGGCTGGATGAGCTCGGCTCTCTCCACTTTGAAAAGCTTGTTATGAAAGCTCTGTAAGACAGTCGTCTGCTCGCCAGTGGGAACGACCGCGTGAGCTGAGCACGCCGCATCTGGCGCTGCTCAGAATTAATTGCATCATTTGCCACTTTTTTTCCCCTCGCGCTCTGATCATCCACAGACATGCCAATTAGCATTTGAACAGGCAGGTATATGAGCTTCGTCCTGTCTGAACCTGAACTTCTTCACACTCCTCGGGTGGATTACACTGAACAGGATTGTCTGTAGGGTCACATCAAAGACTCTGTGAGGATCAACAGCCAGGAGGACCAAACAGCCAACAAAACACACATTCACTCACTGCTGTCAATCAAAACGAAGCATTCGGTGCACATTACCTCCAAAAGATAAGCTTCTCCTCAAGGTTGTTCATGTTGTTTAATGTGTGATAAAGCAGGACTTTAACAAACTTTAAATGAGCTACTCTCCCCCGCACAAGTTTCCTTTACTTCTACAAAGATTATTTGCTTGACTTTCTGTGAAACTTCTGATAAAATGAAACCATACCTGCTTTTATTTTCCCTTTTAAAACCAGAATTTAAAAGCCAAACATCAAAAATAAGTCTGAAATAAACTATCCACTCTTTAATGAGCTCATAAATGTTCAGTTGTGTTTTACAGCCGTCCACCACAGAGACGCTTCGAGGGCTTGTGAGTCATGTGAAGCTCAATTCAGCATCTTGAAAATAAGGCGTAGTGCATGAATTACTGCTCTGTCAGTGTCCTGCAGCAAATCATTAATGATCAGCTACACTGGTGGGTTTTATAATATTAACAATATTTACAGTGTAATCAATCCATGTGATTCAACACAAGTGTTTCCCAGTTTACACAGTTATCTTATCAAGTCCATAAAGCAGCAGCTGACAGACGTAAATTCATGCAAGGACATTTTTATTATTTCAACATGCAACTTAAAGGATAAACTCTCAGGATAGCTTCTAAAGCATTAGCTTCCTGATCTTGCTAGCAGTCAGTGCAAACACTTAGCTCCTGTAGTAGCTGTGCGTCTTTGTCTGATCGCTCATGTTACTAGCATGTCAAGATAATACTATAGCATTCTGGATTTAGCTGGATTTACACCAGACACATAATTTAAGCGCAGCGACAGCTGCTGTGAATTTACACCAACTAGATGGAGCAGACAGGAAGTCAGGCAGCAGAGAGAATCCTGCAGATTTTCAAAATAAAACTCATTATTTAACATGACAGCCAGCAGAGAAACAGCATTTTATATGATGTGACTGATGTTTGTCATAAGAGAGGAAAAGACAGGAAGAGAAGCAGCAGCTGATTCAGAAGCTGAGTGTTGATGGAGGAAACAGAGGGTTGAGTAAGCAGCCTGATACATGCACTTAGGAGCTTATGAGATATGAGCAGGTACGCTGTGCTTCAGAAAAAGGTCTGATTGAACCTTGGATTGGATTTTGTTAAAGTTTGTTAATGAATGCAGGGAAATAGACAGAGATTATATTTTACATGATCCAATCAGAAGCCCTAATTAGTGATTCTTGCACACAAACTACATTTTTTTCCCACCATGGCTGACAATAATGAAATTATGCACAGACACGCTGTCTTAATATTTAATCTATAGAAGCTGCAGGCTTGAAAAAATAAAATCTGAAGAAGTAATCTTTCAGTATCTCTGTTGTTTTCTTGTTAAATCAAATTTGGATGTGTGTTTACCTCAATACGTGAATGTGTTTTTATATGGAGGTTAACAGGTGGATTTATAATGCAGCTGATTTGTTTCCAAATCCTTTCAGTCTGATTCATCCTGTTAAACAATGAGAAAGCTCATCAGATGTGACTGAGTGCAGGATGAACAGATGGGCAGGATAAAGAGGTGGCAAAGGGCGACGTCGCTCATGAAATTTTGTCATTTTGAAAATTATTTAGTCGTTCTTTCAAAACCTGCACAAAAGCTATAGGGACTACTAAAGGAGTATATGTAGAATTTTCCATTAAAGTGGACCAAAACACCTGAAAACACGCTCAGATTTTGCCATTTTCTGTACTGTCAACAAATGTCCAGAGAGGGCAGATGTCTCGACCTGAACACCTCCAGTATCAGAGCAGAGACACGGACTCAGTAACAGAGAGGAAATGAAGAAATAAACTGAGAAACAGGCTTATTTTTTAAACGGATTCTCGGGTTAATTAGACTAACGCTGAGCTACGGGCAGCATCGTAAATATATGTGTGTGTATGTTTCACACTGAACTGTTGGCATTTCCACAGATCATTACACACCGTGACCGTGCTGCCCTCTTTGTATTTCTGCGGCCATTTTCACAACTAATTATCACAGACGTAATACCAAAGGTTGAAGGTATCAAAGTTTTAAAATCACAACATTAAATTGAATAATGATCTCTGTCCATTTTTCACAATTGATTATAAAACTGAGCATTAAACATGTCTCACTCCCTGTGGAGAGAAAACAGTGGCACATGTTTGGATTCAGTTCAAACCCCAAAGTGATCATCCCTCTAATTCAGTGTTTTCCAATCTTGTTTGAGCTTATGGCACATTATTTCCTTTGACTTTCTATGTTTCAACAGATCGAACAGGGTCTATAACCTTGTTCTTTTATTCACAAACTAAATAGCCTTTGGTTATTTCTGTACACCAGATGCACATTTGCTCACTCAGTCTTACTAAAGGGAGTATTTCATTGCTCTGTCTGTTACTATACTATGTTGCTGCTATAGACAAACAAAGATAAATTATTTACAGTGAATTAATTAGCATTTTCACTGTTTTCAGTAAATGAATATGGTACAAACACAAGATGTTTAAGGTGTGCTGAGACAGACACACAGTTCTGCTGCCTGGTAGGCACCAAAAAATGCAGCAAGAGGTCAAAACTTGTAGTTTGTTTTTCATCTTTTGAGAGGTGATTTAAATATTTGTGGGTTTAAACCGAAACCTTTGCAGTGTTTCTATGGAGAATACAGTGTGATCCACCATGTTGGCCCATTGTTTTAAACCTCCAGGACACTGTGTGTCACATGACTGAAAACTATAGTTAGTATCTTTAAGCAAAGGCTCTCA
>JAVQJX010157155.1:0-12931 GCA_036025115.1 Ambassis agassizii
CTGAGTTCAACATTTACATTTCCTGCTACACATCCTTCTGTCTAACACACACACACACACACACACACACACACACACACACTAATAATAGCACCATCATGGTTCTAGGTCACGGGTTGAACAAACTGTCCCTGCAATCATTTCCTCTGTTTGTTTGGACATTCAACTGAGTTCAACATTTACATTTCCTGCTACACATCCTTCTGTCTAACACACACACACACACACACACACACACACACACTGAGGAACATCTGTACAAAACAGACATTATGTATTTTAGGGCTACAATAGTACTTGATATAAGAAGGACCCAACATGTTGGTGCTTTTTAATATTATTGAATGATATAAGAAAAATGTACCAATGAAGCATTGTTTTTGTAGGTCAATAAGTCGTGGCGGGCAGGTTTGGGCTCCTGAAGGGTCGACTGCGTTTAAATGTCTGCTCTCTGCACGTTTTTGTGCTGCTTTGCTCAGCAACATCTCAGACTGTGATGAGACGTTCAACTACTGGGAGCCTGTGAGTGCAGAAATGTTTAATAATAAATTGTATTATGTTTGCAACACCTCAGTGTTGATCCTGCAAGTTATTGTTTTGCTTTTGACTGTTAAATGTGTTTTGGCAGATGCACTACCTGCTGTATGGAACAGGAATGCAAACATGGGAATATTCTCCGCTTTATGCCATCAGGTCCTATTCTTATTTATGGTTACATGCTCTTCCAGCTTGTTTGCACGCCCACATTCTACAGACAAACAAGGTGACTGTTCCAGGGTTTCATTTATTATCTTGATATTACTGAAATGTGTGCTGTAGTTACAAGCCTGTGTTATGTGTTCCAGGTGTTGGTGTTCTACTTTGTACGGTGTGTCTTAGCGTTCTCCTGCTGTGTCTGTGAACTCTATTTCTACAAGTGAGTTTGCCTCTCCCCCACCCTCTTGCATACAAGTGTGCACTAGCTCTCTAATAAATCTGCTCTGATTGTCTCTTATGTTCTGCAAGTTAACCATGGGGTGGTTTGTGTCTACCACAGGGCAGTGTGTAAGAAGTTTGGCTTGCACGTAGGCCGTCTGATGCTTGCGTTTCTGGTTCTGAGCACAGGAATGTTTTGCTCGTCTGCAGGTTGGCCAGATTTGACAATTGACTCTCCTTGTTTGCACTGATTTGTTGTTTGATTTTTGTTATTCACCCCCGCCTTGTGTTCTTTCTACCCAGCATTCCTACCTTCCTCTTTCTGTATGTATACGACACTGGTTGCCATGACCGGTTGGTTTCAGGACTCGACGCCACTTGCCATTTTGGGTGTAGCTGCCGGTGCCATTGTTGGATGGCCATTCTCTGCTTTGATTGGGTATGGCTGTAAATGTTTGGTGCAGAAACTGAATGTATAAATGTCATCGAGTGCTCATTAAACCAATCAGCAGCAGGAAAATCTCCCTGTATATTGTAGTGGACTAACATTTTAAATCAAGTGTCACTCTTTGAAAACTCTTGGTGCACAAACCAAGCAAACAGACAGGTCCACCCTTTGTTAGCTTAGCTTTCATCCCACATGTCACATCATATTCTGTCACATGACCTGTAGTCATATGTACATGTTGATGGTGGCTGTGTAAGTACTCTCACTGCCAGAAGGGGGAGACAAACGTTCTGTTTACTGCAGCATTCACACAGGTTGCTCATAATGTCTTAATTTTAAATAATTCATTTTCTCTGCAGGCTTCCTATTGCTTTTGACCTGCTGATAATAAAGAGACAGTGGAAAAGTTTTATCACCTGGTCAGCTGTTGCTCTGCTTCTACTGCTGGTAAGTGTGTGTGTTGTAACTGCATGTAAATTCAAGTAAACATTAGAAATGAATGGAAGAATTTGCGTTTTCACTGCGAAAGCTGCAGTCAATCATTAATACAGGAATATAGCAGGACTTTGTCTTCTGTTTGTTCAGCTGGCTTACAAAAAGGTACATGTTTACAAGAACTTGGTCCTTTCCCTTTCCGCTGTTTATTTTGTGTGTATTTTCTCAGGTACCCTTGGTGGCAGTCGACTCTTTCTTTTATGGCAAACTGGTCATCGCTCCACTCAACATTCTGCTGTACAATGTCTTTACTCCACATGGACCTGATTTGTATGGTAATTCTCCATATATTGATTTCATAGAACATTACAGCAGCATGACAGCCCACCTCAAACTGTGCTAATAGCAGCCATTTTCCTACATATGCACTGCTCATATGTACATTATAATGCAGCCAGTCTGGGGATTTTCCTTTTAGGCATTTCTTCTTAATCCACAGTAACTACACAGCTATGATGCTCATTGTTTTTGTTATATTGGAACATGACACTTTTTTTTGTGTGTTATTTTTTTTTTAGGTACAGAGCCATGGCATTTCTATTTTGTAAACGGGCTCCTGAACTTCAACCTGGTGTTTGTTTTGGCGCTGTTTTCACTGCCACTTACCGCTCTCATGGAGACTTTGTTACACCGGTTCAATGGTGAGGACAGTGTGTGTGTTCTGAGCAAAGCCACTGTGTGTGATTTTAAAATAACTGGACCAATAACTTGAAAACATGGTATATGCAGAGTTGTCTACTCTAAATATTACCTACGAACTACCATGATGATGATACATACATTAATACATGGTCAACATCCACATGGAACTGTTGTTATTATCTGTTTTGGTTTATCTGCTTGATTTCTTTAGCTTTTAAATGGCCTGGAGGCCTTTGTAGCATCCATGTGGCTTCCACATTTTAACTTAAAGACCATAATCAAATCAAATCAGTTATCTTACAATGACCCAGTTATTGGTTTTAATCATCATATGTTTCATGTTCTTGACCGTTTGTGTTTTCTGCAGTGCAGAACCTGGGCCGTCCATACTGGCTGACTCTGTCTCCCATGTATCTGTGGATGTTGGTTTTCTTCACCAGACCTCATAAGGAAGAACGATTTCTCTTTCCCATCTACCCTCTCATATGTCTCAGCGGAGCAGTGGCCCTGTCCTCTCTACAGGTGAAGGCAGCCATTTTATACTTTTGGCTTTGGTACTTGGAAAAAACAACTGCCCTCTTTTACTTATTAATTCAATTTTATCCGCCACAGAAATGCTACCACTTCCTATTCCAGCGCTACAGACTGGAACACTACACCGTCTCTTCTAACTGGTTGGCTCTAAGTACAGTTGCTGTCTTCACGGTGTTGTCACTGTCTCGCTCTGTTGCCCTCTTCAGAGGTGTGTGTACACACAGACACACATCCAGTGTTAGCAATCAAAAATAAAAGTTGAAGACAGTTTTTTTTTTTAATTTTCTTCTGTCTGTAGGCTACCATGCTCCTCTAGACCTGTACCCAGAGTTTCACCGCATCGCCAAGGATCCAACTCTACACTCGGTCCCTGAAGGCAGACCTGTCAGTGTCTGTGTTGGCAAAGAGTGGTACCGCTTCCCAAGCAGCTTTCTTCTACCACACAAGTCAGTGTCTAGAATTACCACACAGGATTCCAGTAAAGCATGAAAAGTTTTTTCTTGACAAATAAAAGTCTGTTTTCTTAATCTCCAGCTGGCAGCTACACTTCATTCAGTCAGAGTTTAAGGGGCAGCTGCCTCAGCCGTACGCCTCTGGTCCTCTGGCCACACAGATCATCCCAGCTAATATGAACGACCAGAACCTGGAGGAGCCGTCCAGATATGTAAGTCACTTAAGCACATGCATGTTTGAGAAGCAAAGATTATGTGAATGAATGTGTGTCTTGTAGGTGGATTTAAGGCAATGCCACTACTTGGTAGACCTAGACTCAGACGATGAGACGCCGCTTGAGCCGCGTTATTCTGCCCACAAAGAGGAGTGGAACATTATTGCCTATAAGCCTTTCCTTCAAGCATCAAGGTATGTGTACATAAGGAAAGTATCCAGCTCAGTTTATAAACGTATAGATTTTTAATGAAGCATTTCTCTCTCAGGTCATCGTCCCTCTTTAGAGCGCTCTACGTCCCATTTTTATCAGACCATCACACCACCTACAGGCGCTACGTCATCTTGAAACCACGACGGCAAAAGCAGCCTCGTAAGCGAACCCATGGTGGATAAAAGATAGAAATCAATCACTTCTCTTCAAAACAGCTGGTATTTTTATGTCGGTGTGCATGTGATTCCGAAGAGTAGTGTCTCTTGAACCATTTAAAAATATCAGACCCTTTAAAAGCATTAAGTCTGCTTTTGGACTTGTGTGCGTGTGTGAAAGTGAAGAGATGATGATGTGCATTCAGGTGTGCTTCACAGGTATCAGCTGGACATTTTACCCAATTTTTTTGTGTGTCTGTGCGGAGGTGAATGTCTTACAGGTGACACCTGCACATTTTACAAAGACAAGTGTTTCCTTTTCATACCACCCTTATAAATGTGGTCTGAACTGAAGAATTTCTCTGAATAATTATTCTCAGAAATCCCACAGTTTTTGCTTGTCTGCACTTGAACAAAAATTGTTGTGTGCTTTGTTGAGTATGAATGGTGGCGATGAATGAAGTGTGTTGTTAATTTAACTTGGAATGTTAATAAAACGAACTGTGAATACAAATGTGCTTTGTGCTGTGTTTTTTCAATCAGGATGACACATTGAGGTTAAAGTCATGTTACTTTATTTGAGGATTTTCTTCTGTAACAAACATACAAACTGTTCCTAGAAGAGATTTCAATACATTGTACATTCTGATAATATTGCAGTAATTGATCATTTTCATGCCATTTTTTTTGTGGTCAGGCTACAGGCACTGAAGCTGCCTCCACTGTAGGAGCCACATTTCCACTGGATAATGTAATAGGAGACAGTCCATTAAATGTAACAGGATCTGGACCATGCCCCAATTTAAGGCCACATCAAACATTTGCAGTCCATACAAACAACCAACTGCTGCTCCCTCAAGCAGTTTTACTCTGTTTGTTTCAGGCAGCCTTTCCATGTCAGATGAAAACTTTTGTTTTTTTTTTCAGGATCAGCAAACTTGAACTCAGACAGTTCAACTTTTAGGGCAGCATGACAAGGCCATGCAAACAGGCTGATACATACATACTTGAAAATAGAAAAGTTTACCTCTAAATGGAAATACTGCATGTTGTGTGGCAGATAAAGTACCATGTCATAATGCATCTATAGTACTGATAGATAAAGGTTTTTAAGGTTAAGGTTTTTTTTATCTAAATTGATATGAATGAATCCAAAACAATGCAAATTCCATGCATTACCCACAGGATCAGGCTGCAGAGGTTCCATCTAACTGCACACCTCGATTCTTCCTTCGTCTTCCATTTAAACCAATCTGAATGATTTAAACAGGAGAAGTTATTAAGCATTTAAATGTCATATCAGGACTCATTATCCTTGTGATGCGGCCTAATTTATTCAGATTTAGATTGAATTTGAATTTTGAGATTTCTGCATCCATGTTTTATGTTCGTTTTCTGCCTGGTTTGCAATACAAAACTTTGTAAAGTATTTAGAAAGGGCAGGCACTTTTAAAAATTAAAAATTGCAGCTAGAAAGACTAACCATCTATCATTTTCTGGACCTATGATAGTGTTCATACCTAAAATATCTTTTTCTCATGTGAATTTTGCAGCTTTGCAAGCATCACTAACCAAATCTGATTTACTGCCATGGTGAAAGCAGAAATCTCATATATGTTATATTTAAAGATGTTGTCCAATCAAACTGCAAAAACTTCCCCTTTTCAGTTCATACGTATAAATCCAATAGTTTTATGTTACGGTTAACTAAATTCTACACATTCTACCAAAAGAATAAAGTCTGAATTGCGGGGCCAGAAACAACATCCATTCACATTATCTAAACAAAATGTACAGTTACAACCTACATGCAGTTTTTAGCCATTCTCACTCCCTCGTTTCACAGTCACACATACAAACAGCTGCACACACTTTTCAGTAGTTTGCTCTGTTGATCCACTCTTGCTCATTGAAGTATCTCCGTCCACCGTCGAGGTTCAGGCCATTTCTGTAGCAGTCCAGATTGGCTTGGTAGGATTTCCGGTTCGCGTAGGTCCCGAGGCTGGTTTGGTAAGTCCCTTCTTTGCCATTGGAGGTGTATGTCTGATAGAGGTCGACCTTTGCCTTGTGGCCTCCAAACCTCAGTTTGGGATCATAAAGGTCACTCCCTGCTCTGATACTGCTGTCGTACAGTCCATGGTCCGTCCCGTACACACTGGTGCCATAGTGCTCACTCTTTGTCGTACGACGACCTAAACTCCTGTCATAAAACTCTCTGTGGGTTCCAGTACGACCCAGACTGCTGTCATTCAAGTCCCTCTTCCCTGAGCGGCCCAAGCTTGTGTCGTAGAAGTCACGGGTGGCACGGCGGCCGAGGCTGAGGTCGTTGAGGTCAAAATTAAGGAAGCAGCTCTCTGTGCTCGCAAGAGTCACAAATCCGCTCTCCGTGTCCCGACCTCCTAGGTTGTCATAGTCGCCTGTTGGTGTATCAGGGGAAGAGCATAAAAAGGAAGTGTTCTTGATGTGCGGGCGAGCCGAAACCAGATCATCATCCTTCTGGGAACGAATGACGTCATAGACATCAGTCTGAGCTGGACTGGGACCCGGGTCTGTCTGGCATACTTCTGATTTCTGCTGTTTCCTCCTTCTGTCTCACACACAGAGAGAATCATAAACAACAAGACATATGAGGCAATAACGGATTTGCTTTAATTGTAGTTATGAGCTTTTAGCACCCCAAACAAAGTCCATTGTTATCGATATTGATCTCAGCAACAGAACGGAGCAAAATGCACTATTCACTCCTGTTTGATTAAGGTTTGACTGCAGTACAGTAACTACAGTAAGTTTTTTAGGCTTTTTAAGTAAAGCCTAAAAAAAACAAAGAGTTAATTCTCAGTGCCAGGACAGAAAATATTGAAAAATACTATGACAATGTTGTTCTGCATTGGCCTTTTAATAGGATATATTTTAACTTTTACAATATAAATAAACATAATAATGATACAAATTTTGTCAGCTGGATGTAAACATGGACTGTTTGTTTTTGTGTTGCTTCTTGGTGGCTCACAGATGTCTTTTGGATCCTCACCGTTTGACGAGCATTTTGAAGCAGCAAACTCCTGTCACTGTCAACAGCAGCAATATGAGTGGGATGGTGGGTATGATGATGTAAACCAGATTCACAGCTAAAAGAGAGAAGCAGAGTTAGTGTGTGTATTTGTGGTGAGGGTGTACTGCCCTCACAGCAGCATCACCTGTTCTTCTGTTCTGGTTTGGGTCACTTGGGTTCCACGGGAGGACAGGAGAAGGTAAGACATCTGTAATAAAGGTACATTTACCATATGTCCATATGAACAACTCTGATTTATTTTACATTGCTGAATGTTTTGGTCATCCATGTTGTTTAGACCAAAATAGTACTGTGAACATTAGCGTACCTGTCTGAGTGTTGTTGGGAGCAGGAGAAGGTTCCAGTGGTTTATCTGAGGAGACAATGAATCACAGTCAGCAACGGTGATCAGGTGCTTTCAAAGTAAACATTAGCGTTGGTAGTACCTCCAGTGTATTTACAGATGAAGTTGTTCTTGGTTTCACAGTTGTCGTCGTTCCACTGGAACATGTAGAGGCCGCCCAGGCCTGGGGGAGCAGAGGGCTGGTGATACATCACCACACACACCTCAGAACCACATGATGGCTCATCCCAGTGCCAGTTTCTACAACACACACGTTTCTTATTGAGGCATATTTGGAAATCATTACAGTCATTACATTTCTGTTTGTCACTTCCTCACTGATCCCACCTAAATGTAGATTTGCTGCCATCCAGCCAATAGTACTGTGAGGAGCAGTCAGAGTTGTTGTCCTCGTCTCCTTGGTTACGGCGGAGACCTATCCAGAAGTCTCCATCAGTCGGACGTAGCTCTGTGATGAGCTGCTCTATGATCTTCTGCTCGGACGCAGACTCCACGCTGAGAAGCTGCCCTCCGTCACGTCTGCAGGCGAGTTCTGCCTCCACAAAGTTCAGCCTCCGACGGAGCTCAGAGAAATAAGCCAGCTTGTAACAGGGCTTCCCTTTCCCAGCCTTGCACACACGTTGGCCTGCAAACAAAAAAGTGTTTTTTACATTCCCCTAAACATATACAGTTATGAAGTTGTTGGGTTTTTTTTTTCAGACAACTTGGATTGTGTAACTTTGATAAAACAGTGTGTCATTCTTACCTCTGGCTTCAAATATATCAGCTTCAGAGGCCCAAAAGTCCAGCAGAGGTTCAGGACATGAGGTGGAGAGGAAACCAAAGAATCAGATGGAAAAGTGAATTCTTTACATCTGTTTACATCTGTTCTTCTGTGTGCATCTTACCTGTGATGAGGCTTGTTGCTGCAGATGAATCAAAACATAAAAACAGAAGCTGACAGAAGATGATCAGCAGGTCCATCGTCGTCTCTTAACACACAATCCTGTGTTTGAGTTTAATCATTTTCATCAGTTGACACCAGAAGAATTCCACTTGGATCAAAACGACTTCAGAGATTTTCTTCTTCTTCTCTTTTTTAATGTTAAAAAAAAAAAAAGATTGAAAAGCTCCAAGAGTAGAAAAGAGAGATGAGTCTCCTGTTCTGTCAGCTGAAAGAATATGTGAGACAGAGGGAGGAGCAGAGAGAAGAGGAAAGCCTCTGTGCGTGTTTGGGAGGGGGGCTGCAATCTGTTAAGAGCAGTCTTAATGATTGGGAGAAGAGGCTGCATCGATCGCAAGACGTCTAATCATGCAAGTGCTTCTCATCGTAAACGCTGACAAGAGGCAGATTTCACTCCTTCCTTTATTACTAAAGCTTTGCGTATTATCATTACAAAAGTGTTACATGAAAATGATATCCTCTAATTCAATCAGCGACATTTTAAAATATCCCTTTCAAGTCCTCATTGCAGTGTTTCATTACAAAGAGAACAAGAACAATTCAGGTGTTCAGTGATGCTGTTCTTTTAGTATGAAAATATGTGGGGGGAAAAAAGAGGAAAAATATCACTTAAACACACAAGTATCAGGATTGTGCATGTTTTGACTGAAGCATCGTTTACTGCCTGATTGTTTCTCTGATATATATGTCTTATATGTCTTCATGTAGTAAGGTAATGCCTTTAAATCAAGCTGCAAAAAGCTTTGTTCTAATGTTTTCAGTGGACACATGTATAGATGAAATTCACCTCTCTAATCACTGCGCATAGAACAGAGATTTCCTCAAATATAATAATACATCATCTCATATTCAAGCAGCAGGATCAGCAGTAGCCAAGGATGCATGTGATCTCCTTTTCAGGGCACAAATGGAGGAAAAGTGTATGTATGCAGTTCTTAATGGTAGTAATTTCTGAAATGGCCCATAAGGTTGATTTAAAGCTCACAGAGAGACAGATCAGCCAGAGTTTAAACAGCAGGATGCTTCATCAGGAATATGCTGAGCGTGGGCGGAGGGAGCTGGAAATACTGCCCTCATGCATGCTTCTCTATCCAAACCAAACAGCGCTAATCAGTTTAGGTGTAGATTGATTTCAGTCAAAGGGTTCAGCTTTGTTTAAATTGAAGGAGAGTCATCGGCATCGTCATGATGCTCTGAACAATAAAGGAGAAGACAGAGAGGTTAGTGAGGCCTCAGGAGAGGTCCAATAAAGAACGGAGCTGGGTTTAGATTTCCTCCTTGTTTACAGCATTTGAGACCAGTAGATGGTTTCATTCAATTAAGCTTCGCCCATTCGTCCCTCCTCTCACATAGTCTGTCTTCTTCTGTCTCTGCCTCCTTTTCTCATCCTGCTGACCTCTTCCCTCTTTCCCAATTAGTTAGGGAAAACAGATGAGTGTTCCCATGGGAGACCAGGCGCCACACACACACACACACACACACACACACACACACATATATATATATGTGCCCAACATTCTGCAACAGTCAATATACACAATGTGATACAGGTGCATTTTCACTGAGGCAAAGCCAGCTAGTAAAATAACATGAAGTCATTTAGTAACTCTGGTCACAACAAATCATTTGTAATGTAATGATCTTGTTTGTTTGTCGGCTGTGAAACTACAATGACTGACAAATTCAGTTCATTTCCATCTGAAAAAGCCAGGAAGAGAAAGAAAAAACTTAATTACATACACTCAACTTTCTACCAAATTCAATTTGAATGATCTGAGTTTGGCACTCTGCCAGACTGAGTGTCCGCATTGCGTACGCCTGCACTGAGAGCTGGAAACGGTCCCTGAGTCACTGACCTGCGGAGGAGAGCTGAGTGTCCATAAAAGATTTTTGATGAAACCTTTTAAAAGCTGAAGTAATTCTTTTACTCGTTGTTTTAGTTTAAGAAAATGCTTTAGCCTGATATTTCTACTTTACATACGTGTGTCTGTGTGTGCTGTAAAATGTAGATTTCTCGTGTAATGTAAGAACATTATCCTGTTTTCAGAAAGTTGGACTGTGTTACCAAGACAAACAAGAGCTCTCTGTGTGTTCCAGGCTTCTCAACCACGCCAAGAACTGGCGTGCTCCATGTTAATGTGTATGTACAAAACCCGATAAGACACTAAATCTGTTTTTTAAAGCTGGTAAAGACAACTTTTGTCTCATAGATGTTGATCCTTGGACACAACAAACAGAAAAAGTTGCAGCTTGTACTCTTCACACAATCCGTTTAAAAATATGAATTTCAAACAGGCTGGGTAATGAAAATACAATTTATTAAAACAATTTTAACCTTAAATGTAATCTAAATGAAATGCAGCATTTTTTGTGTGTTTCCCAGATCACAAATTAAACACAAATAGCGTGTGTTTTTTACTGTGACAGTTGTAAGCATCTTTTGATTAGAAAAAGTGCATCAGAAACACATTTTTCATCACAGCCTGTTTGACTGAAGTCACACAGAGCATATAGAGTTTACATAGCTGAAATGGAAAAGCATTTAATCCAAAAATGTCATTGGTGCGTAGTCATTCTGGTCGTCATCTCCAAGTATAGACTTGAGAAAAGGGACAACTTTGAATAGATTAATGTGGAAATCTCTCGAGTCTGGACGTGACCTAACAGGTTTGTCTGGTTTCCTTGAGCAGATACTGTGAGTTCCCCAGCTGACCACTCCAACCTGTAGACGAACACATTGACAACACATGTATATTTGATTTTTTGCCACCAGATGATGCACTGTGTGTAGCCATTTACCTGTATTGTGCGATACTGATAGTCCTTAAACACAGCACCTCCAGAGTCACCTATCACCCAAAAAAACACATGCACAGGATTATAATTGTCCTAAATTATGGATATCCATAATTTTTTTTCAAATATGAACACAACTTACCTTTACATGAAATATCATTTGTGTTTGGCTCCAGACCACCAGTGCACAGGAAATTTTCAGTCACAACTTCCTGCACGTCTATGTTTGAGGGTATGCCAGGTGCCCCTAATGCATTTTTGATGCACTTTTTTCTCTGCATGAAAAAGGTGACTTTTAGTGTTTTGAGAGGGAAAAAAAACCCAAATAAAATAGAAGTGTATAAAATGAGGTGCAATACAGCTCAGTAACATTTAACTCACAGCTCCATCCTCAAGCTTGGCGAAGACATCTGCTTCATCTACAAGTTCAGTAGTCTCGGTCAGGAAACTCAGTCTTATACGATGATCGTTGAACAACTTCCTCTCTGTAATAATAAAATGATGATGATCTTTGTTATTATGTGTTATCAATGTTTAAATGACCTTTGGAAGGATGTTAATAGAAACTGAACATAGCGCAAGGGCAATATTTTCACCCTTAAAAACTGAACGTATTTCTTTGTATTTCTCTGTCGCTCATGTCTCAATGGCAGCCAAAAATGGTGACTGTGTGTGAATGGTTTTCCTTGTGAAATATTTACCAGCCCCAGCTGTTCTTTCAATGCTAAAGCTAAGTTAACCGCATGAAAACAAGAAATTAGCCTGAAACTATAGGGATGAAGATTAGATTCACTTCATATAGAATGAAAAAAATTTTCATTGAGGTTACTGCACCTTGGTCTGCGCACGTGGACTTGCTAGGCAGTTTTAGAGCATCACTGGTCTCCTGGGTACAAGGTATGCAGATAGGTCTGGAACATACAAACATAAAATGATTTGATTTTTTCTCAATATTTCTCCAAGCAGGACTGAGAATGTAAAATTGAATGCAAATTGTGAGCTGTTACCTCAGCGAAGTGGAGATTGGGAGATCCTCTTGCATTTGAATGAGAGCTACATCATAGTCATAAAACTCCTTTACACCCAGATGCTCTTTAGCGTTTATATTGTATTCTGGATGTAAATAGAACTGTCTAATATTATATTCTGTAAAAGCAAACACAGTGCGGTGTCACTATTGTTATCAACATAACAGGAACAGTCGTATTGTCAACGTCTGGTATCAAAAACATCTAATGAGTTACTTTTGTCATCAATTTCTATTCGGATGTCTTCAGGCAACGTTCCGAACGGAAAGCAATGAGCAGCAGTCAAGAAAAATCTGGAGTTCACCAAAGAGCCAACACAGTCCTTCTTACCCTTCAGATTTAAAGGACAGGTAGTAGTTTAGAAGGAGTATTGAAGTTTATATATTCAGTTTTCTTAATACATTTCTATTTTTGATGATAAAAGATAAATTACCTTGACATAAATAAATGCAAACCATGGATACATTTTTCTTTTGTTCTCCTTTCTGGGATCCTCAAACGTCTTGTGAAGACCACACAGACCCACAACATCTCCCTCATCTGCATGAAAAAACGAGCACAGCTTATTTAAAAAAAAAAAACTCATGATGTTCATGAACGCAAATATATTTAAAACTACATACTGCATTCAGTTTGGGGTTTAGCATCTAGAACCCATTACATTACATATTATTACATT
>JAVQJX010157264.1:0-11146 GCA_036025115.1 Ambassis agassizii
CACACACACACACACACACACACACACACACACACACACACACACACACACACACACACACACACACACACATCATATTTCCATTAATGTTCCTATTTGGGTTGGGGCAACACTCACAATAATGTATTTACATGCAGTGCAGCTACAGGAACATTCAGTGGTAACAGACGGCATGATGAGGTGAGTTAGGCTGCGATGACCAGCAGGTCTGTCCCTGATGTCTTCAGGGTCTGAGGCTGCACATGTTCTGCTTCATAAGAATACGAAAACACAGGAGATGTCTTTATATCCCCTTTTTGATCTATGTGACATTTACAGGGAGATGTGAATGCCACCAGGCTCCGTCTCCGCTCAGGAAAATGGTTGTAACCTTGAGGATTTCTGCCTTCTCTTTGATGGTGACAGCATCAGTATGGAATGCAGATCTAATCTTCACTGTTGGTAGAAATTGTTCAAGTAGTCATTACACTTTCCACATTCCATTACAGAAGAGGGAGAGAGAGAGGGGGGCAGGTGTTTTACTTTCTCTCCAAGTTTTCTAATGGAACATTCAAATAAGTGCTTGTACAGTTGGTGACTTTTCCTTTTAATAATTTACTCATTATTCAAAAGAGTTGAAGCAAGGCGTCTGGACTTGCAGAGTTTGTTTTTCTTTTCTTGTCCAAGCAGCTTCATCAGTTCAGAAGAACTGCTTCCATTAGAAAACTTTACTTTACTTTACTCATTAGTAAAATGCCCACAATGTGGCCTCACGTATGTAGGATTATACTGAACACTGTCTCTCAGCAGGCTAGCTCTGATTGTTGAATAAAACGATCCATGAAGTGTGCGGCTCTATTGATGCTGAATAGAATTTGTTGTGATGTTGATGGATTCACTCGTGTTTGTGTTGCGGCTGGATTTACTGAAGGATTTGATTTCTTGCAGAAACAGCATGAAATATGAAGAAGGATGTCTTGTTTTTGACAGGCTCACTGTGCAGCAGCTAGCTTAGATTCTGCTTCAAAACACTTTGGGCTACGAGGTTTCTATTATTTAAAGGAAAAATAACATTTCATAACATTTATAAGCTACTTACATTCATGTTTTCATGTTGCATGTTCCTTTGTAGCTTGATTTTCTCATTCAAGTAATTTCTAAAATTGTATCTCAACTGATAACTATGAAGGCAACACACCAATCAGCAAGCTAACTGAACAGCTAACCAAACAGACAATTAGCCAACCAGCTAACAGACATGTTAGTTTTGATTAGCCAACCAATTAATTAGCCAACTAAGTAACAACTATCAGCTAGCCAACCAACCAATCCATCCAACAGACTAGCTGTCCAATCTACAAAGCAGATAAGCAAGCCAACCAACCAGCCAAGACAAATCAGGTGACAACTAAGCAATAAAGACACACTCATATTCTTTAGATATTATATTTGCTTATTTTCAAACAGTAGATCACAGTGCAGTGCAGAAGAATGAAGATGAACCTTCAAGCAAAAAACAACTTTCCCAGAAGCTCCTTATGTAAGAACAAACGCTGTTTCAGATTCACCTCAGTGCTCCGGCTGCTTTAAGCATTTAATTATGCAGGAATGCAGAGTTATTGTCCAGAGCTGGCTTTCCAAATGTGTTCCTGGCAGCAAGATCTTTTAAGCAGACAGTCCGCTGAGAAACACTGGCTATTAATTAACACAATTTTAATTCAATTCCAAAGAGCATTATATAAATGCTGTTTCCTGCTGAAAACTGGAAGTAAAATTAGAGCCACTGACAGCATCTGTTCAGGGTCATGCACAGCAGCTGAATAAAGTGCAGCCAAGCTGTTTATTTCCTTATCTATGAGTTGTAAAAACAATTACAGGCAGAGTTTCTCTCTTCTTCCAAATGGCAGAGTCAATCTCTTTGTCTGTGGATCATCTGTTATTGCTGGAGGCCCATGTAATTGCACTGAGCCCATTTTCTGATTCAGCATTTCCACCATATTAGAAAAGCAATCAGAGTTGTCCCCCAGCGATCCAGTTTATTGCTTCACTTACTCCATCTTATTGCAGACGATGTGTGCTGAAACACTGAACAATGCTCAGTTATGCTCTGAGGCCAGATCAGACAGAGGATTTTCACTTTCAGCGTGTCTGCAAGGGAACATCCTCATTGCTGGAATTACCCAAAAAGATCTTGTCTCATCTCATATCTTATCTCATCTTCTCGAAGCTATTTGCCCTCTTTTCCTTTCTGTCCTTCACCCTAACTGCTGTATCTCATTCTTTTTTGTTACAATTGTGCCTTCAAGCTAATAACCACATCATAACTCAGATATTGGCTTCCACTGGGTCCTATGTAAAAATTATGCACTACTATTGTGCTTAAATCTGCAAATAATTATATGGACAGAAGTCTGTGGACACCAAACAATGTTCCAGTGACACCACATGCTGTTTAGTTTGTTTTATTTTGACTTGTGATTAAGTTAAGGCATAAAATCTACCAAAGATGATGGTTTGTCTTAAAACCGACCCCCAAAAAGTTCCCTTCTGGTTACCATGGTGATGAGTTCTGCCCTCATAAACACATAAAAATACACGACTATCCTGATGATGTTCTCTTTAGGTATATATGATCCATTTGTCCATTTAATTTTGGTCAAATAGTGTATGCTTGCATTTTTTTGAACTGGTCTTCCTTTAGAGTGGCTAGATTGTTTTAGCTACGATCTGACCATCAAGGATGAGAAATGAAGGCCATGCAAAAGTGTCAAAAACTGCAAAGGATCATTCGTGATTGGACCGTACTGATGATACAACATTCCAGGGAGAGACAGCCAAACAGAAGGCCATGTAAACAGGTATGAAATGGAATTGTGTAATCCTACAACTGAGTCTGAAGAGAAAAGAGGAAGATGATTAAAGACACTGAGAGATGACACAAAGGTTTGGTTGTTGCCAAATATTTGCCTCTGGTTAGACCAAGTCTCAAATCCCCATCTAAGCACACTTTGAAAAGAGTCGTGAAGCAGGAAAAACCTGCACCTGTGGCTGTCCCATCAACAAATGACAAGTAATCACTGATCTCTGTTGTGATGGGGCTTACCAGAGACACACACAGAAACCAGACAGGAATTTCTGCCCCCTCCCTCCTGTCCTCCCCCTCTCTGCCACCACAGACAGGTGCTTATTAAGACGGCAAAGCCCTTCTTTCTTCATCTTTTTCTGTCCTACTTTGTCGAGGTCAAGGGACTGGATATGAGAGAAACTGCCAGATAGAGAGAAGTGAGATGGAGATTTTATCCAGACCACCCAGCGTCCTCAGGATGTCATCCTCTTTCACATTACTATTCAGACACGCTGCCAGATTCCCCTCTATGTTTGCCAGCTGTTTGTAAAAACAACAAATGTAGTTTGTAGCTGTACATGGATGAAACCAGGACTTTGTCATGTTTCATGTTTCCTGGGAAGCTGGTTTTGGATTTCCCAAAGAGATAGAAGGAAATCTGTATAATTCATAAAGCTTTTGAAACCAGATTAGAGGATCTAAAAGTGTTGTTTCTTCTCTTTGCTTATTTATAAGAAGCATTATAAATTCTTTTGATGTTTTTTCCCCTCTTTACTCATGACCAAGCAATTTCTCTCCCGTCCTCTGTGATAATAACTCTGGACAGCCCTCGGTTCTGCTGAGCACAGCATCTGAAGCAAACCCTGCTTTTAATATTCCTGCTATTGTTGTGGCTTTCCCCGCCCTGGTGTTAATCTGGAAGTCGTTTGATATGTGAAGCCAACACGCTGTGGGGTTTCGTGTGGTGGGTATTGATGGTGAATGGTATGTCCTTTTATGAAACAAAGATCAGTGAGACTGTGTGGGAGCGTGGGGCTGCATTTCCTCTGTGGGTGGATGGGAAGTTAGTGGTCATCATTTATTGTGTTTTTCTCTCCTCGTATGTTAAAGGATCCAACATGACAGCTGACAGCTATATGCTTGTTTTTATATTTTCCATACATGTGCTTTGTTTTACTGTTTGAGTTTGTATGTCTGTGTGACTGACTGTGTGTGTGTGTGTGTGTGTGTGTGTGTGTGTCGCTGCACTTTATAGCACTCATTAAGCTTGGTTGGGCGGTTACTGTAACTCATTAGTTCCTAGTTTGGCATGGACCAGTGAGTGTGTATGGAATTACAAAACCTGTGTAGAAGCCAAGAAGGGATTAGACACCAACTGAGAGGATGAGCAGTGTACAGCACAGAGATCACTGGATTCATCACAGATTTAGAACTTGAACAAAATGTTTTGAGTGAAATTGATCTTTAGCATTGTTTAGCATCTTTGACTTGAAACCTGAATGTATCCATACACGTGCTAGTAGGTGTAGCTACTGCTGTGTCCTACAGACTTGAATTATTAAAAGAAGCTTAAGTGAGAACGATACAATCATGCTAGCAATACATTTGTGAAATAGACCCGTAGGATTTTATCTAAATTAACAAGTGTTATCTCTTTGACCTGAATGTATTGGTGTAGTAGCCATTTTTTTAGCATGCTAGCTCATGCTATCAGTGACAATACTACACAGAGATTAGCATTATTTAACTTCTTATCTACACCTATTGTATTGGTAGCCACATAGTGTGCTGTTAGCTATAGCAAGCTACTTACCTGAATTATTTAAAGAAGTTCACCTGTAACAATTTGCAGTCACGCTAGCAATATATTTGTGAAATAGATCCTTAGCATTTAATTTATATTAACAAGTGCTAGCTCTTTGACTCAAGACCAGAATGCATTGCTATGAGACAGCAAACACACACATCACTATTTCTACAAGAATTAATTATTGTTTTGAAGAAGCTTATGAAACTGTAAATGATTTTTATGCTTCAATCTGAGCTTCCTGTTATTAATTCTTAATCTCTCTCCACATCTCTTCCTCTCTCAACACATAATTATTAATCACCACATTTTAATTTCTCATCATAAATGCTGACCTCCATTCAGTGTCTGATAATAGCTCAGAGAGTGAGCAGGTGCTCTCATCATCCTAATGCAGCAGCTGGTAATGTGATCTCCCGGGTAGACGGGCTGTAAGTGAGTGGTTTTCCCTGTCATCTCTTCAAATCCCACAGCGCGAAAATTATACTCATCTGAATTATTAAAATTGACATAAGTCTGAATGATTCATCATCAGGACACAGACACACACACACATATAACTTAGATCACCTGTTTCAAACAAGTCAAACATATTTAAATGTTTTCCTCTCTTTTCAGAAATGATTTTCTTCAGGCCCAACATGACTAACACGCTGCATACAACCACAAGCTGCTCCACCCTCTGGTCTCTAAACCTTTCAGCTAAAACAAAGCAGGCCAGGAGTGAGAGGAGTCTGTCTTTACTGAAGGAAGATGATCTGTGCATGTGTGTGGTCAACCATCAGCAGTGTGATGGTACTGAGTGCCAGATGTGTCCCTGATGCATTATAGATGATGTCAGCAAACATAAGGTCTGCATGAGGCTTCCACATCAAGGTCCCAAAATCATTTAAGACCTAAAATTAAATGTAATTAAGATTTAATTTAGCTTTACATAGCGAGCATTAAAGCTGTCACTGTGTCATTTAATAGACATGAAATATCTTATCTTTAATCACATTTCTATAAGTGTGTGCTAGATCTTTATTTCTTAGTTCATATGAATCTCAGTGAACAGACATGATACAACAATCCTCCTTTCTTCCCTTTCTTCTTACTAAATTGGTGGGCAGGTGTTGGAGAGCAGCAGAGGTTAATGCATCATTCTTCCATCTCCTCTGAGACCTGCGTCCACACTTCTGTTTCACATCATTAAAAAGTAATTGTGATTAATGCACACATACACACACACACACACACACACACACAGACACATTTAACTGTAGTGAGGGCACATTTAGGATATCTGATCTGAAGACATTACTTTTAACTGTATGTCAAATTCTTTGCATAAATATAGACCGTCTATTGTTAGTATTCAAGCATAATACAGCACACTGTTACTAATGGAGAGCACTGTCTTTATCCTGGGCTCTTACATGACTTGTAATCTTTGTTGATAGTCCTCTCATGGTGACTAAGAATGGCCTCAAACCCTTTAAAGTTGGTTGTGTAACCTTCCAGCCCTCTGAGCAGCAACAACTGTCTGTATGAGGTCTTCTGAAATGTCCCCAGTTTTTACAGGGTCCATATAGGTGGATTTACTTTTGCATGCATTTCCCAGAACAGTGGATATGCAGTGTTGATGATTGTTATTGTCACTATAAAGATAATTTGCATTATAATCACAACATTACTGTCGGAGCCGCTGCAGAGACGATGGCTGATTTGAATGCAGATGAGACGCTTCTCTCAGTGTGAAACTTGAAAATGCAAAACAGGTTTATCAATCATGACAGGGGTTACCAGAAGGAACTCCACAGATTCTTTTCCTTTGACACTTCATTAAGAATCCAGTCTGCATAGTGAACATTTTTGTTTTGATTTGGGCCTGCCTGCTCCGATGTGTTTTGTACTGTAATAACCCTCCTGTTTTGCATATTTCCTTTACACACACACAGGCAGGATTCTAAGACAGCAGCAAGGCAAATTTTCATACAGTAATTGCAATATGCATATGTTTTTTTTAAATCTCCATTGAATTAATGACATTCTAAAAAGTTTGCAAATGTTTCCTTCTCAGAGAACTCTACCTACTTTCAACACTGACGTCATTGTTCTTCAATAGAGGCATGTAAAAAAAAGACTGTTGTGTGTGTGTGTGTGTGTGTGTCTCTGTGTGTGTGTGTGTGTGTGTGTGTGTGTGTGTGTGTGTGTGTGTGTGTGTGTGTGTGTGTGTGTGTGTGTGTGTGTGTGTGTGGTTCATGTAGAATGGGCTGAAGCTGGAGCCTTTTGTCTCCTGTTCTGGTTCAACACACATGTCAGTGAGGGAGGAAATCAGTGGACTGGCAAGTTCCCTGCAACCCGACCTGACTCTGGCTAACCTGTGAGGAATTTCAAAGTTTAGTGATCAAGTTGCAAGTCAGAAGGCGGACAAGACATGAAATGCTGCAGCACTCAGAAACAGTTGCTATTTATTATGCAGCAACACAAAGCTATATTTGAGTACTTAAAAATCATACAGGGATAAATAGAAGCAGAGCCACTTTTGACACCCTGGTTTCCTGTCATGCAGCACAGTTGACCACACTCGCAAGTCATTTTAGCACAGCTGACAAGAAAAACAGGTCATTGTAGCACAAAAATCTAAACTTAGAACAGACGCTGCCAAACTCAGCACACTCTAACACTCATATGAAGACACCACTGAAGCTCAGCCTCTAAACAAAATGAGATGTTTTCATCTTTGTTCCCCAAAGTTATTTCTGAAAACATGACCGGCTATTTTTACATTCTGCGAATGGCACCTTCTTATTTGTTGTTTCTCCGTCACGGCACACCCTCCTCCCTCCATCCCACTCAGTCTGTGTGCTTTAAAACAAATTTACCAAGTCAAGATTAAGACAGAAGCAAATCACACCCAGTGTTTGAGTGGGTCCACATCTGCTACAGTACTTACACGTCTGTCTGCTACTGTCAATTTTCTTTCTTTTTTGTCATGTTTTATTTTTACTGTTCTACAATAAGAGGAACCACAAAACTAGAAGATAAAAAGCTTGCAGTATGTCATCAACACATAAATGGGCTAATATGTCACATGTCCTTCTATATGCCTTAATGTTAATATTCTCTCTGTGTGTTTGATTGGCCTGTTATTTCAGAAGAGCAGACAGTTGCTATGCATAACATACCGTTGCTATGGACACAGTTCTCGTGTTCATCTCATGTTAAGTTTCCCAAACTATTTGTGCATAGTGATTGCAGCATGTTGTTTTTAAAGGCTATGGTTAAATAATGGAAAAGTCAACAGTCCCTTTAAGCCACAAAGTTGTGTTTACTTTATTAACTGAAACCACAGTCTTTCCCTGACCTTTGTTAAAGTCAGTGGACATACTAACACTGGATCTGAGCCACGGTCATCTGGATCACACTGCAGCTCCAGTGTCCATGTTTAAAAATGGAAGAACTGCATCTCAACAGGCTTTAAGTGATCATACAAACACAAACACAATGAGCATGCATTATACAGAGCATTTCTTGTGTGCAGCCTTCTGACATGATATAAAGACGTGCTGACCTCTGGGAGGTCATCGGAGGGTAGAGAGAGGAGGCAAGCAGGAGGGGGAGGTGAAGTCTGGCGCAAACATGCGTCTGGGAACCAAGTGTGATTCACACGCTGCTCATCCCTATACAGCTCTTTTCTATACAGAGCCTCAGGCACTTCACTGAGAGGAGGCTTTGTCTGCACTCCTCTGAAGAGTGTTTGTGAGTTAAAAAGATTTCATTAGTCTCATTCTGATAAATCATTCATTAATTAACCCCCTTGTTGTTTTTTGCACAGTGCCCTGCAGAAATAACACAAGAACTTCATTTACTTCTGCTGTTTGACTGCGCAAGTGAAACATGTCGGAGAGGGTTGTTATTAGCCACAAAGAGGCCAATTAGAGTCCTCGACCTCTTTGTTGAGGACCTGAAAGTGACAACAGAGTGATCACAAAGGTCACGGCTTCACGCTAACTGCATCACTCACACTACTTAATTTGAGTTTTAGGGAAGCAGATAAACAGAGTAGTGCTTTTAGATACATTATTAAATTAGAAAATGTGGCTTGTTTTCTTTGTAATGCCTTTGTGTTGTTGTGAGGGATACTGAAGATCACAGTTTTATACATGAAGCACGCAATGTTTATGTGACACAAAAAGTCACATGAAAACAGTCCTGTTACATTAAACAATAGATTCAGTGTTGGTCTTTGTGATGCATTTAATGTCACAAACACGTCACACTTAATGCCGATGCTACAATTTTCCCACTTGAAACTGGAAATCCCAACAGTCACAAAAAAAACCCACATTTGATCAATAATATGTCACACAGATACAAAACACTTCTATATGGCCCTATGTCATCTGATCATGGGACTGTTTCAAAAGTCCATGTTCAGAGGAAGGCTGGTGACAGTGGTGGTGTACAGGACCTTTACCCAAGAGTCTGGGGTTTCCTGACACCGCTGTTGTGTTTTCACTCGATGTTAAGTTTTGTTTTTGTCTACAGGAAAGTTTTGTGGTTGGAGTTAGGCATTCAAAACTAAGGGTTAAGGTGAGACTGGGTTAAGTGCAGATCACAGTTCACATTTTACAAGAACAAATGTTTGGTTGCTATAGAAACGTGGGCCTGTTCTCATAAATACATAGAGATGCTGCCTAAGAAATGATTGATCTCATGTTATATTTTCCTGGTGTATTTGGATGGAGACACATCCAGCCAGTCAAAGACTGACTCAAGAACTACAGTTCTGAAATCCCAGTAGGAAGAATGATCAATCATCTGACAGGAAGACGAGGCTTCCTGGTCAAACAGCTCACATCATCTAAATTATCAGACAGCGTTGCAATACCTGTGCTACTGTGAAATTAGACATACCTTGAACAGTTGCTTATATGAAACTGAATATGAATATGAAACATCTGCATGATTCACTCTCAGCTGTGCAGGGTTCATGTATACACACCTTGTGACTTGTGGTTTCTCTCTGCTTCCTTCCTGTGTACATTCACTGATGCTTACTCAGGCTTGCTTCTCTGTGTCAGTGTATAAACTTTGCATACAATCCTGACCTTTGCTGAGAGAAGCAGAAGTGTAACCATGATCTCTGACTCAGTTGTGAAGCAGGTGTTCCTGCAACATGAACATGCTGGATGAAATGAAATCAATACATTATTCTATTGATTTAAATGAATGGATTTTGTTGTTTGATCTACATTTCAGACCACACTTTCTGTGCATCACTTTTAAAAGATAAGTAATGATTTTTCCCCCCTCGTTGCTTTTATGTCTTTGACCTCATTTTGCCACTGTTGGCTTTGGCCCTGTCTTCTCCTGATGCATGCTGGGAAAGAATCCAGCCTCCTGTTACATGAATAAACAGGTAGAAAAAGAATGAATGAAATAAATCAGATGTCAACAATGATTAGAAACTGCATTGCCTTTGTGCAGGTTCTAAAATATTAAATCTCGCCCAGACAGCAGATGTGAATAAAACACTGATGTTTTATTCTTGTATGTGATTTGTGCTTTGCTTGGATGACCCTATAAACAGCGTACACATTAATTACATTTTTGCAAATGCCTGCAGCTTCTCTGGTTATTTGTGTGTGAGAGAGAAGGCAGAATCCACCACTGAGAAAAGCTGACTTGTTAAAATTATCTGAGCCCTCTGTGAACCTATGAACTCACACACACACACACAGGCGCACACACTCCTTGTGTCCTGGTATGATAGTTGAGCCATGCCTGACCTGGGCATCTGCAGACAGCTAATGCATCTGGCAGGTGGCTCTATGTGTGTGTGTGTGTGTGTGCACATCTGTGAAAACCATGCCAAATTGTTTGTGTTTATGTGTGTTAAGCATTCAAGCAGCGCAGCAGCCCACACCTAGGACAAACAGGTCAATAGTGTGCAGTAGGTATTAGGAGTGTTGTGTGTGTTTGTGAGCCAGAGGATCAGCCAATCACAACATGAGCAGCTGCTGCGTGTCTGCCCATAATGAACTGGACTAAGCATGACACATTTAAAATGGTTCTGTGTATATTAAGCCCATAAAGTCTGCCAATCAGCTAGAACACACTTATTTAATTAATCAATTAATCATTGCATAAAATGGTGCCTCACAGTGTCAGCCAGCTATTACATCAGTTTAATGGTCTTTTTGAAAGCAGAGAAAACCTGTCAGTGGCAGTTTTTCCCCTCAAAAAGTCACCCACACCTATAATGTTTCATTCTTCCAGAGACAAAAAAAAAATGTGAAAGTGGAGGAAGAGAGCAGTGTAGTGACATCCTGTTCCATTCACTGCACCTGGCTGAGATAATCACTTCCTGGCTTAACATCTTGTCCTCTACTTGATAAGAGAGCCAACTGGAAATACTCCATTTGTGAAGTAGTGCTGCCTGATGAGAACATAAACTCTAACCAACCTCTGCCCTTCACCATGAAATGTATCAATATTTTGTATAAATAGCTTTATTCTTCTGATTT